>CAKNWT010302466.1:0-12652 GCA_932066315.1 Andricus coriarius | reverse complement strand
AACATGTCTGGAATGCAGTGAAGATCTTAAAATTTAAAAATATTCAAAAATGTCGTTTTTGCAAGCATATTTGTAGAAGATTTTTATTTAGGAATTGGATAAAGCTATCGCGCCGTATAATGGCTTGAACTGCAGTGAAATGTACACTGATTCTAATATTGTCCGTGAAAGTAAATAAAAATTATATTTCAGCGATAAAAATCGATTTGAATAATCTTGAGTTTAATGAGGCAAGGCACGTCCCACTGTAGAAAAAAGTGTAGAAAAAAAGGTGTAGGAAAAAAAAGGGTAGAAAAAAAGTGGCAGGCAGAGGATTTCCCCAGATGTTTCCATGACCCTTTCTCGCTCAGCAGGGCCGTCTCAAAATGTTTAGGTGGGCTGTGCCCTTTTCTCCTGATACTAAATTTTAATATTATGATACAGTATCAAGCTTGCACACTAATTTTCTTGTACTTTGTTTATTTAATTTGTTATATTTATCTCTGTACTATATTAGAATTGTCATTAATCAGGCGGATAATTAGCTACTGAAATAGGTGAAAAAAATCGGACCAAATTTCATTTCAACCGTTTTTTAAATAATTAGTTAAATTATTATCTTTTTCAATTTCAATATTATTCTGTTTAGAATGGGTATGTTGAGAATCTTTCACTTTAAAAGTTTTCCATTTCAGATCCTCATTTTTAAGTGTACATTTTACCTAAACGAATTTTAAAATGCAGCTTTCAAAACCTAATCAATTAAAAATTAGAAGCGTTTGAAAACGAAGATTTTGTTTGAAAAATATTTTCACTTGATCAACGGTACATATGAATTAATTAATGACTTTTAAAACTGAGCAACCTTAGCAATGGTCGTTTTTAAATAATTATCATTATATGCTTTGGTGTTATTATTATTTATATATCCAGGGTGGCCGTTTTAATCAAAGAAAAAAATTCTCGGTTATTTCGCGGTTTTTTCCCCGTTCGCAAACATTTTTAAAGGTCAATGAAATTTTAGTAGCAAATTAAAGCACACAAAGTGGAAGTCTTGAATTTCAAGCTTTTAAAATTAAAGTTTAGAAATTTTTAAATTCAAATATTTTTTATTCAATTGCTCAATAATTTACACGTATAAAATGCCGAATGGAAATTTGTACCTTTTATGAATTGCATAGTTTAAAGATGCAGATTCAGTTACAAAAATATAAATCCACGTTATCATATTCAATGTTCCAAATTGAAGAATGTATAATTAAATTTCAAAATTATACGATTTTGGGCAATCTTATGCTACAAATATTTATAATTAAACAGTTAAATTTTGGGTATCAGCTTAACACTACTTGAAATAAAAGTTAAATTATTTTAATTTTAAATAGTTTAAAAATCCTTTTAAAAATCCTGACAATGCTTCAAAATTTGATTTCATGATCTTCAAAAATCTAGATGTTGTTTTTACATTTTTTCACATTTTCAATTATCATAGAAATTTTTTCACATCTTGTAAACAGATCCAATTTTTATTTATACACCAAAATTCAACTATGAGACTTTCAGATCAAGTTTTTTTAAAAAGAGAACAATTAAAAATGTAACCTTGTCACTTTAGTTATTTTGTCTTTGCTTTTAAATATTTGACTTAGAATTACTGATTTTGAATGAACAGTCGGATACTTCTAAATATTAAGTGATTGTTTCATTTCTTAATATAAAATTTCAAATTGAATGCTTTCACAACGAAACATTTTAGACTAAAAAAATATTTGGAATTTTAATAAATCCGTTAATTACGAATATATTATTTGGATGTTATTTGAAAATAGTTTATAAAGTTTCAATCGGGCGTTTAAATTTATTTCACTAATTAGACTTTCCAATTAAAAAAGTTTAATTTTTAACGCTGAAATCTGATAATTCGAAAATTGTGAATTGATTTCGAATCGGCTTGTCAAATCAATTATTAATAGCTTTTTAATTCTGAAAGTACAGTTCAGTTTTAAAAATCATTAATTAATTCACATGTACCGTTGATCAAGTGGAAATATTTTTCAACCAAAATCTTCGTTTTCAAACGCTTCTAATTTTTAATTGATTAGGGTTTGAAAGCTGCATATTAAAATTCGTTTAGTTAAAATGTACACTTAAAAATGAGAATCTGAAATGCAAAACTTTTAAAGTGAAAGATTCTCAACTTACCCATTCTAAGCAGAATAATATTAAAATTGAAAAAGATAACAATTTAACGAATTATGTAAAAAACGGTTGAAATGAAATTTGGTCCGATTTTTTTCACCTATTTCAATAGCTAATTATCCGCCTGATTAATGACAATTCTAATATAGTACAGAAATAAATATAATAAATTAAATAAACAAAGTACAAGAAAATTAGTGTGCAAGCTTGATACTGTATCATAATATTAAAATTTTTTATCAGTAGAAAAGGGCACAGCCCACCTAAACATTTTGAGACGGCCCTGCTGAGCGAGAAAGGGTCATGGACACATCTGGGGAAAACCTCTGCCTGCCACTTTTTTTTCTACCCTTTTTTCCTACACCTTTTTTTTCTACACTTTTTTCTGCTACTGTGGCACGTGCCTTGCCTCATTAAACTCAAGATTATTCAAATCGATTTTTATAGCTGAAATATAATTTTTATTTACTTTCATGGACAATATTAGAATCAGTGTACATTTCCCTGCAGTTCAAGCCATTATACGGCGCGATAGCTCTATCCAATTCCTGAATAAAAATCTTTAACAAATATGCTTGCAAAAACGACATTTTTGAATATTTTTAAATTTCAAGATCTCCACTGCATTCCAGAGATGTTGTGGAATATACCAGATTTTTTTTTCAAATTTTTTCCAACATATTATTGGCTGTGGGTTCATGTTAAAGTACAGGTATTTGAGCAGTGTGTCTATTTACAGTATTTTTACTTGCATTTTGTTTAACAGCTCGAAAGAAAATTTTTTTAGAACAATTTCGAAAACACCATTTTGTTCAGAAAACTTAGGAGATTCGTGTGATCGTCATTAGAACCTCCTAACATTTTTTCTGAGGAGATATTGCCTTCCAAAGTCGACGGTCGCCGATTTTTTGCGGCGATATTAGACAATTCACATATGCAGAAATACCGTCTCATTATGTATTCAAGAAACAAGTGGATGTCAATACATCTAACTGGTTTATTCGAAAAACGAAATTTAACGTTATTGCAAGAATGTATTCTATCAGTCCCAGTCAAGTAGAACGATTTCATCTACGATTAATACTGATAACTGTTATAGGAGCAACAAGTTTTGATGATATTAGAACATTAAATGGTTATACACACGATACCTTTCACAGTGCATGTTTAGCATTGGGTCTCATCGAAGACGACACAGAGTGGGATCGTGCAATGACAGAAGGAGAAATATAGATGATGCCTTATCAATTAAGGCATTTTTTTGGACGTATTTAATATACTGCCATCCAAACAATCCAGAAAAACTCTGGGAAAAATTCAAAGATTCTATGTCCCAAAACTTTCTAAGAAATTGCACTTTAGAGGAAGCACATCGAAGAGCATATATTGCAATTAATACCTATCTCTTACGTGACAGATCTGATGTTAATTATTTTCTAACGATGCCGCAATTAAATGAAATCAATATAATTATCGATGAACAAGCTAATGATGATGAAATTTTAGCTCACCAACATGAAGAAATTGGAAAAAGACAATATGAAAAACTTAACCCAAAGCAGAAGGATATTATCGATAAAGTATTGAATGTTTTCATTACAAATGAAGCAAGTACTTCATGTTTCTACATTGATGGGCCAGGTCGATCAGGCAAAACATTCATTTACACTACATTGTATAATTTTTTACGAATAAAATAAAAACTATTTGTATAATTACAGGAATTGCTGCAATATTACTTCCCCATGGGAAAACTGTGCACAAAACTTTCGGTATGCCTGTTCCTCTATTTTCTGATTCCCTATCAAACATCCGAAATCAATCAAAAGATACACAATATTTCAGAAATGTCGATATTTTCATTTGGGATGAGGCTCCAATGGCACCAAGATATGCATTGGAATAGATTGACAGAACTCTACTAGATTTCATGAATAACGGCTTGCCGTTTGGTGGGAAGAAATGCTGTTAGGAGGAGATTTTAGGCAATTATTACCTGTGAAAGTCGGTGCTACACGAAGTGAATTGGTAAATTCATCTATCAAGTTCAGTGTACTATGGAAACATTTTCCCGTGTTTTCATTAACTGAAAATATGCCAACTTTACCAGGGGAAGCAGAATTTGCTAAGTATCTGTTGTCTGTTGGCAATGGTAGTTTCAATGACAATGATAATAATCTTTTAGCACCAGAACAATGTGTAGCTCCTGGATCTGACGATATAGTAGAAATCATGTTTAAAGAAATAATTATTAATCGTAGATATGAAGATCTAGCTAAGATGACCGTATTGTCTGCACGTAACGTCGATGTTAAAAAAATCAATTGCAGAGTTGACAAAACAGTCGACAAAACAGAACGGATTTACACAAGTATAGATAGTACGGAAAATTGCGATAATGGAGATATTACTAATGTGATACTGCCGGAGTTTTTAAATACTTTGAACCCTCTTAATTTTTTACCGTATGAATTACGATTAAGAAATAATTCGACTGTAATGCTCATACCAAACTTGTATCAATGAAGGTTTATGCGACGGAACGCGATTAAAAATACTTGAACTTGCTAATAATCTTTGAAGATGTCGTATCTTAACAGAGGATAAAGCAAGAAATATTGTGTTCATGCATCGCATTTCATTATATTGTGACGACGTTTACCCTTTCGCTTTTAGGCGGCGACAATTTCCAATCAAATTAGCATTTGCGATGACAATTAATTGAAGCCAAGGACAAACGTTCGAAAAAATTTGAGTAGATCTTCGTATAAAGATGTATTCAATCATAGACAATTGTACGTGGCATTTTCTCGAGTTAGATCCTGGAAATCTTTACAATTTCAAACAAAAATATTATTGCCCAGATGTAAAGAACATGAACACGGATGTCTGACAACCATTATTTTTTTGAAAAATTATTCACGAAAACCTGCGTAAAGTAATTTGCTCTTACGGCAAAGTTTCACATGCCCTCGAATTCTTTGCAGCAAAATAAATTTTCAAATACGAAACACGCGCGCTCAAGCGCGCGATCGGTCTCGTTTATCAAAAGAAACACATCTTCCAAATAAATAAAATAATACTTGAGGGCATAAATTACTTCTTACGAGTAATGAAATGTTCTATTGGCATGGCAATACCAACCCCGTACATGAAAGAAGGATCTCTTTCACTCAATATTGATTTTAGTTATCTCAATATTTCTTTGATTCAAACAAAACAAAATATTTGTTATACACATCGATAAATTATTTATTTCAAATACAATGTTTTTCAATTAGAAGGCTAAAAATCTTTGGATTGAAGAAATATTTCGTTGAATGCGAAAGCGAGATTCAAGGAAACTAGGTTCTTAGTTTGAAAGATATCAATTCCTTGAGTTAATTATCTCACATTTTTAGGGCAAGAAATATTAATTTGTTTTAAAGAAATGGCGCCTAAAAATAATTTTTTTTCAATCAATATACGAGTTTATTGCTTTGAAAAAATATGCAGTGCAATCAAGAAAAAGTTTTCCTTGTCTTAAATAAATGGAATGAAAGAAATACATTTCTTTATATCCAAGATTTTTTTTCAGTATAGTTTATAATCTCAAAAGTTAAGACTGAAGAAAATAAAAAGTCGTGCTATAAACAGCGAAAATTAATTGTAGGAGAGGCCAAGGTGATAGAAAAAGAAAAAAGTTTGACGCCAAGGAGACTATGAAGAAATAAAACCAATCTTCGAATAGTCCTGATTCTACTGATTCCGCTAAAGGAGTTGAAAGAAGACGAAGATGTGATACCAATACAGTGCAGTTTAATATGATTTATTAACAGTTTCGCTGTCATATGACTGGGCTGCCAAGAATTGCATCAACCCTACCAAGAACTGCACTTTTACGCTCACGAGCTTATTTGAATTATTTCTTAGTTTCTACTAAATTCTTAGGTAAATTAGCCACTGCATTTGATTCCCAATTAAATTTGCATGTTGTATATTATCATTTCATTTCTGAAACATACAAGTTTTGTCATTATTTCTGTCTCAAACATTGAAGTTGTCACTCGCGATATTTTTTGCAATAAGTGCCGAAAATTGGCGATATTGTGCGTTTGTAAAGTGTTTGCACTATTCGCACCCTTTACAGACACATGAAGTCGCCTATTTCACGCATGGCAGAATTACTTGATTCAAATACATATTTATTACTCCAAAGAATTTGTTTCATTAAGATGAGAAAATATTTCTTAAGGTGTGAAAAGTAGAAACACAGAAACTAGATTCTTAGCTAAGTAGAAAACATTTTTTTGACCTCATAATTTTCACATTTATTAAAAAGGAGTATTCTTTTAAATTAAAGAAATACTTGCAAATAAATAATTACTTTGAGTTGAGGCATGCCTTTTTTGCCTCCTAAATATATTTTCTCAAGTGAAATAATCCAATCATTGGTACAAAGAAAATAAACCAAAGAAACGCATTTCCTTAGATCCAGTAATTGTTTCAGTGTATGCAATCTTTTACTGAACTCATAACTTCTCAGCGACTTTGTACATCGAATTCAGATTTAAATGAAACCAGAAGAATAGGAAAGTAAAAAATAAAATAGGAATTTCAGTAAATAATTTCACTGAAACTTTGGGAATTTTTAAAATTAAGGAAAGTTCACTGTTAAAAGAAAAACATATAGGAACAGTCGGGTTTTCAGAAGAACAGTTTGGTAAATGCAGTTTGTATAATTATACAAATCGAAATCGCCGCGTAGTTGAATCGACTTTAAATATTTCGTTGACCTTCCACCCTACTGCCGTCTTCTCTTCTCCTCTGGTCTTTGTTTCAGAATGAAAGGAGGGACTGGTCAGAGTATAATTCGCCGCATTCCTGGCACGATCGCCATAAATGCGTTTCAGGGGTCGGGTCGGTTTCTACCATTAATAACTACTGGTCCTCTACTTCCGGCTTGTTCATAATAGTTATCGATCACTGCGACGGACGTGTGGAACATTGGATAAAATGGTCTTTGGTTTCCAGTTGCACAGACAATGGCACTGTGATTACGCGGTAAGCCTCTTCTAATTGAAAAATAATATCGCTAATAAATACTGGTGTACCTTTAGCGAAATGTTCAATGAAACGAATAATTTCAAACAGAAAATTCAATTGACAGCAGCAGAGCATTCAGGTTGTTAATAATACGATTGTTAATTATCTCGCTCTGATTTCTTTTATGGATTATTCGACTATACAATGGCAAAATTTTGAGCTGGTAATATTTGATAAATATAATTGAAAGGGTCAGTGCAAACAGTGGTTAAGTCTACATATTCACGGAAAAAAGTGAATCGTTGAATCTACTATGAGAGCTAGTAGCCCAGATTTTCGTACGCATTTTTCCTAGAATTTTGTAAATCTAACAGTTTTATATCTTTGACTAAATTCTAAGAAAAAAGCGTACGTAAAGCCGGGCTACTAGCTCCCATAGTAAATTCAACGATCCACTTTTTTCCGTGTTGGAGAAATTAAACTGATTTTTGGCAACTACACAAATTTACCTGTTATCGCGTGGTGTGTTTACATTAGTAAGAAAAAGTTTATAAAGAGCTGAAAATCTGCACATGGTCAAAAATAATTGTAAAATCAAACGAACTTACTTGTAAGTGAGGTTTGATTTTAATAATATGAAGCCTCGTTCGAGATGAATACAGACTGTATCACTCTGCCTATCCGCCAGGCGACACCGCACTTTTAGAATCAAGATGGAAAAAATTGCACATCTAACTGCGTTTGCTTCCACTTGTATATACTTCATACTGTTGAAAGTTTGGCGAATAAAGAAAAAAAGAGAATTATTATGATTGGGCTTTGGGTTACTTCGGATGGGGTGTAATCATCTCGAATAAGGCTTTATATAATTCAAATCGAACTTGACTTACAGGTAAGTTAGTTTGATTTTACAATTATATTTCAGCCTCACTCTTCGAGATTACACATTGTAGATTTTCAGAGTGAGAATGATTTCCTGTTTGAAGGTAATTTTTATGAAAAATATTATTCTTCGTTTATGCCTTTCAATGATCTAACCGCAGGAACAGTTATTTAATCAATTACAAATCAACAGGAAAAAGAAGAAACTGTAGTTATGTATGACTAATAATATTACGTTCTTAGCTTAAGTAAGCAAAAGATTGATCAAAATCCACTATAATTTCTATACGAACTCTTTTCTTCTAGGATGCACCAAAGAGGAGATATTTTGGAAAAAATGGATTTTGGGTGCCATTTTTCGAAATGACGGCGAAGCTTAAGGAGCGAGAATTCGCAAACTTAGTACATTGTTCAGGATGTGGAAATGTACTATATTAGCAATTTTCATCGCCTCAGCATTTTTTCCCAGGTATAAGTACCTACTGCCTGGAATTTTGTTTGCAATTCTATTACTTATGTAGTAAGATCATATGGCTGCTTACCGCGGAGTATCTGAACCTGCGCGTAAAATACATAGAACGGACAGGGATTGTAGTAGCTAGTAACCATGTTCACGACCTTGTACTTTTCCCTCTTGTAGTCTTCGAGAATCTATTTCTCGGATTAGTGATAAATTAGTGTAAAATTAGGACTAAAAAAGAAAGCCTTGTATAATGTATATTTTTAAATGATTCTCCCACCTCTTGTGGAAGCAAGATAGACACCATATTTACAGGCCTCATGTCTAGTAGCAATACGCTTTTTTTAAGACGGGTAAATTTTCTATAATGTCAATGAATTCCTATGCCAAATTTATCACATATGCACACCAAATAACCATACACCATTTCTAGATACTTCAACTGAAGATCCTCTGACCAAAAATCACTCAAAATCCACTATTTTCGCTGAGATATGCAATTTTCTCGACCTTCACTCTAAAAGTATGGTGTCGCCTGGTTGATCGGCAGAGCACTACAACGTGTACTCTCGAAGAACGAGACTGAAACATAATAATAAATTTAATATATCAATGTATGTTGAATGTAATATTTCATTGTCATGAAATCTCCCTTAAGAGCATGTATATTGAATTACATATTTATTCATGCCAATCACTTGCTCAAAAAATCAGATCATTTCAGTCTACACAAGTAAAAAAAAAGTTTAATTGCAGTTTCCGATTCCAAATGATGAAACATGATATCCTCCTCCAATTAAACTTAAATTGAACTGGGTTTCATGTCGAAAAGTTCAATCAAGGAAATAAATAACAGTCATAACCTATAATCAATTATAGTCGATTTAAATGTCTACCATTCAGAGCAATGTTTGGAAAATAATGTACCCGTACGTTGCACTTTAATTATAAATAACAATTCAGTCGACGAATGCAATTTAAATGCGAATATTTGAGAAGATTGAAAGAAATGGAAGCACTTTGAGTTTTCACGCAGTAGTGCATATCGTACATCTAGTTGCATAAGATTGTAAGACAAAAATTTAATTTGGTAGGAGAGGCAAACAAAAATTTCACGGATTATAGGGGTTTAAAAATTTCATAAGTGCCTCTTGCTTTATGAAAATACATCTTAAAATAAAATATAAATTTGTCTTTTACCCAGTTCATTCGTGAGCGATTGTTTCTAAATATTGTTCCGTATAAAGCAAGTTTGAGCGCGCCTAGGGCGCGCGACTGTTGGTTCTCGCGCTTCGCGTTCGATAATGTATTAACCTCGCGCTACGCGCTCGGTCTTTGTATTTCCCCCACATTTGCGCCCATACCTTTGGCTTTAACGAACACATTCTCATCGCGTATCTCGGGCTTCGCACTCGATTTTGTCCAAAATCTGAACTTTTCTACATTATGTTCAACACTATTATATGAACTCTATATCATATTTATTTCTGTATCTCAAGCTGGTACTGCTTATTCAGATTTTGCAAAATAATGTACAAATGTTATTTTTCATGATTACGTCAATATTTGCTCCTCATTTTGCACTAATTTTTACTCTCAGCTACCCTGAAAAATCTATCATCTCAATAATTTTATATTATCACAATTCATAATATGCATTGGTATTAAAACATAAATATTTTCATTGTCTCGTTTTTATAATTATATAAAAATTTTGCATCCTATAAACAAATTTTGTTATTATGCATTTTATTGCAACGTGTGTCGTTTTTTCAAAAAGTCCATTTTTAATTTTTGATGTATTTTTATAGCAAGAGTTTATAACCAACTTGAAGATCTTTTTTGGTTGAACAACTTCTGTCCTTTATTTTTTTTTGCGTCTTTTGTGTCATTTTTAAAAGATTTAATTTTTTATTTTTATGCTTATTTTTTAATGTTGAAAAAAATACTTGCCCTTTCTAAAAATTATAAGTAACCAATTTATACATCCTCTTTGAGTGAACAAGTTTGCCTATTTTTTTGTGTTACCTTTTGTCGTCTTCAAAAACATACATTTTTTTTGTTTTTAATGTTATTTTTCACGAATAAAACAAATACTACGTGTCCTATCAACAAGTGATTATTAAAAAATTTTTAGATCTTTTTTGGATGCACGATTTTTGTATTCCCATCTTTTTTGGTATCTTGCGTAGTTTGACCGAAAAAAAGAATTTTTAATTTTTAATTATTTTTTGTGCGATTAAAATTTGATTTTTCGATTTTTTGAAAAAATTTGAAAAGTTGTTATGATAATATTGTAGGGCTCTTAAAAAGGAACGTTTTTCTCCTTTTGACTTTTTTATATCGTGCGTTGTTCGGATTAAAATGTTAATTTTCGTTTGTTTTTTTGGATTTTTAAAAAGCTATAACTCTGATAATTTTCATTTTATCGAAGACGGACAGACAGACACACAGACATCTTTGTAAAAATCAATTTTCCTGATTTAGGGGGTCTCAAAACGTGGAGATTTGATGAAAACCGACTAATAAGTCAAATTTTACATAAAACCAATACCTTCTCATTAGGATGAGAATATAAAAAGATTAGCCGCGAGTTTAAGCAACAAAAAGTGCTACTTATAAAATGAGAAAGATATTGCAACTCACGCCTGGTTTCATTAAAGCGGAATAATGAGGACAGCGTTTGCTAAAATAGAAAGGTAATGAAAATTTATAAATTTTTACAAATTCTTTGGAAATTTAAGGAATTTATAAGATGTGTAAATTCATGGAAATTTATATAAATGCATAAAATATATGGGATTTTTTTTAATTTATGAAACCTATGAAATTTATTGAAATTTATAGAAATATACATGAAATTCATGGGAATTTCTGAAAATGTTTGAAATTTATGGAAATTTATAAAAACTATGAAACTTTATTGAAAATTATGAAATTCATGCCATTTTCTGAAATTTATGGGAACATATGTATGAAACTTTATGAAATTTGCGGAAACTTTCGGGAACTTGGGGAAATATTTAGATTTTCCAATCTATCGCTAAAATGCAGAAGGCTGATAACACGAAGTACTACGAGGAGACCACAGGCGGGAAATTAACGAATTACGATTCCTATAGTAGAAGACGACAATGTAGTTACGAATTTTATCTAAAGTGGCGTTCTGATATGGGAATAAATGAAAACTCTGAAAATAGGGTATGCCAAACAGGTGCCAGGTGAAATACATTGCGTGCGGTCTCCTTGTAGAACTTCGTGGCTGGTGCCCTCCTCAGTATGCAACACAAATAAACCATGACAATTTCGATTCTAGTTTCGCCTCTATACTTTTATCGAATGGCCGATGTCAGGTGAGACTGACGTTATGACTAGACTCACCTCCTTACGGCGACTTAGCTTATTATTTTTGACATGATTTTCACTTACAAAATGCATTTCTCGTCTTGAGTTAATAGTTTGGCGTATGCTTTAAACAATCAAAAAACCAAACAATAGAGTAGCGTTGGAATGGATTGAAACTTTGGTTGACAAAAGGCATGCATCCGGAAAAGTTTAAGGCGATGAATGGAGACTGGGTGTTTGGAATGCTAGAGGGGTGAATGATCTTAAGAAAAGACAATTACGAGAAAACAATGCACGTAAGGAAGCTAGATATCTTATGTGTACCTGAAACAAAGAAAGGGATGCAATAGAAGAGTGATAGGGAATAGAGAATTATTACCCGTATAACTTAATTTTTACCTTAAAAAAAAAATTTTATATTATAAAATATATAAATATCAGATCAATCCTCGAAATATTGTCCATTGTTATTGATGACCGTGCGCCACCTATCAGGTAACTTACGGATGCCATTGCGAAAGAAACTTTGAGTCTTCTAGCCGATAAAGTCATCGACGAATTTTCGAACTTCATACAGAGTTTGGAATCGCCTATCTGCCAAAGGGTGTTTCATTGAATGGAACAGGTGATAATCGGATAGGGCCAAGTCTGGTGAATATGACGGATGCGGGAGAACTTTGCAGCCCAAGTTTAAAATGGTTTGCTGAGTCGCACGAGCAACATGAGGTCGAGCATTGCCATGGAGCAGCATAACTTTTCGGC
>CAKNWT010302447.1:0-19616 GCA_932066315.1 Andricus coriarius | reverse complement strand
GAAGGTTGATTGTGTTCATTTGATTTGGGTGTGTTGGTTGCTTTCGTTTGGGTTATTGTTGTTGGTCACGTTCGTTTGAGTTGGTTTGGGTGTCGTTGTATTTCCTCATTACCTTACTTCATTACTTTTACAATGGAAATTCTATCTCAGCAACAGAAGATTGAAATGATTCTCATTTATGGAGAAAGTGGCAGGAATATCAATGATGCTCTCACGCTTTATGCTCAACGCTTTCCAGAAAGTGTTCCTTCACGCGCTTCTTTTTACCGGGTTGTCCGAAACTTCATCACTGACGGAAGTGTACAACCGAAAAAAAGGAAGCGTCAAGTAACAGTCACTGGAGTTGATAATGAAATTGCAATTTTAGCTGCAGTCACTCATGACCCTCATGTTAGTACTCGACAACTAAGCCGCGATTCCGGAATGTCTCTATCCAGTGTTTGGAAGGTATTAAAACGTAATAATTATCATCCGTATCATATTTCACTGCATCAAGAACTTCATGGCAATGATTTTGAGAACCGAGTGACATTTTGTCAATGGGCGGTTCAGCAGATACAAGGAAACCCGAATTTCTTTTATCTAGTACTCTTCACAGACGAGTCGTCTTTCACAAACCATGGTAACGTTAATCGGCACAACATGCATTATTGGAGTGTAGAAAATCCACATTGGTTGCGTGAAGTTGAGCATCAGCGTCCATGGTCCGTGAACGTTTGGTGTGGAATAATTGGAGATCAACTTATCGGTCCGTATTTTATTGATGGAAATTTGAACGGTGAAAAATATCGTAACTTTTTAGAAAATCAACTGCCAATATTGCTGGAAGACCTAAGCTTGGAAGTGCGACACAACATGTGGTTTCAACATGACGGTTGTCCAGCACATTATGCGGCAATCGCGAGGGAAGTACTCAATCGCGAATTCAATGGACGATGGATCGGTAGAGGAGGTCCAGTAAATTGGCCTGCCAGATCGCCAGATCTTACGGCGCCGGATTTCTATTTGTGGGGTTATCTAAAGAATCGCGTCTATCAAGAAGTGCCCACAACTCGTGATAACATGATCGAGCGAATCAGGTCTGCTTGTGCACAAATATCACCAGACACAATTCGCAGTTGTGTGGAATCTTTCAAAGCTCGGATTAACAAGTGCATCGAAGTGCGAGGACACCATTTTGAGCACTTATTGTAAAATAATTAATCGAAATCAAGCATCCCTGTGGTGAGAGGCAAGGGGACTCACCGAAATTAAGCACCCCGATGGATGGTGAGAGGCAAGGGGACTCACCGAAATTAAGCACCCCGAAGGGAATAGACAACTACTACGTCCGCGTCGTTATTCCTGGGTAGAGCTAAAAGTAGTGTCAACAATTTCATTTTTCGCAATTGCAGCGCCATCTATCGCGAATCGAAACAAATTTTCCGAATAAAACTTACGTATTTCGTAAAGGAGAATCTGAATCTGTGATAAAAAATTGGGGTT
Source organism: Andricus coriarius (assembly GCA_932066315.1). Lineage (NCBI taxonomy): Eukaryota > Metazoa > Arthropoda > Insecta > Hymenoptera > Cynipidae > Andricus > Andricus coriarius. The sequence goes on along the minus strand of CAKNWT010302447.1, from coordinate 18,131 downwards.
GCCATTTGAAATTACAAAGTTACCCCCACCCCTGCCTCCTGTGGGGGTGGGGGTCGGGTAAATTTTAACAAATCTTTTTTCCCCCTCGAAAATAAAAAGTTTTTATTCCAGACATTTTTTCCGTAGGATGCGTATTTTTTGAGATATTTCGTTGTCTCAAGTTAAAAAAAACACCCTGTATACTTACGGGACAATACAAATTTATTTGATCCAAAATACTGGTGCGATATGGCAAACTACTTCGTAACATTTCTCGAAGGACAATTTTTTATAAATTTTTCAACAATTATTGTTTTGTTACAGATACAACAAGCGACACCACACGCGCGCTACGTTTACTTGTGTGAAGTAAGGTTACTATAGGAACTAAATTTGGGCGGGAATTACATTTAAAAATATAAACGACATTTTAAGAAATCGCTAGTCATCAGACTTGCCCCGTGATCGAACCTATACCACTCTCCCCTACATTAATAGTTATTTGTGATACAAGTGCGCAAAATAGGTGATTGTGTGCGAGTGTGAATTTTGCAGCATAAGCCGCAGGCGAATGATGAAATCATGCGAGTTAGCAATCATCTATGCGCACGTGTATCACACGCTATTTTTTGCAACACTCGTCCGAAAAAGTTGTTTTAAGAGGAGTTAAGGAAAAACACTAATCTTGAAAGAAAAGATATTTAAATTTCGTAAACTATTTTTTTGAAAACAAAAGTTTGAAAAAAAATTGTTGAAAAAAAAATTTCTGAAATTTTTTTTTTGTTGAAATGAGATATTCGAAGAAAAAAAAATTTGTGAAAAAAAAAATTTTGAAAAAAAATCAGTGAGAAAAAATGTTGGAAAAAAATGTTTAGAAAAAAAATTTTTTTTTTTAAATTTGTTAAAAAAAAATTTTCGAAAAAAAATTACGTACAAAAAATTTTATGAAAAAAACAACTTTTTGTTGCTTATGCCCTTTTTCTGTCCCAAATTTTGGCACTTATGCCCTTTTGTACGACGGACGAAAACGGCTAAGAAACCTTAAAAACAAAAATTCAATCATTAAAAGGTTTGTTCAAGTTAAATCACACTTTATTTCAAGAAAATACCAACACCAGTGTTTAAAGTTACCTGTGCCAGTGCCTAAAGTACCTCATTTCGAAAGTGCGCATGCGCAGCTTTTTCACCAGTGCCTAAAGTAAGCCATCTTCAAACTGCGCATGCGGGAAAATTGTTTCGCGCACAGTCTGCTCAAATAAGGTCCTTTAGACACCATTTAGAAGCATGAAAATGTCAACTTTTGAGGCGGGTGTTGCAAAAATTATGTTCCAAACTAAACAAAAAGTTGATGCTAGCTCTGACAGAACAGAATTGATAGTTTCTTATGACAGTCTACTTTTTGTGGAATTCTTGTTACAAATCGAACAATCGAATGATTGTAACTGTTTTGTTTCAAAGCAAACCCAATACATTTTCCATTCACTAATGTCACGCGAAAACCCATTTATTGTATTAATATATTAGATATATATGAAAAAACAATAAAGCATTTATACATTTTCTCTAAATAATGATTTTAAACCTTATAACTCTTGACGATTTTCTTTTCCAAGCACAAACGTTAAAGCAAATAGTGAAAAGTACTGATGTAATACATAGAAAATAAGTTTTAAATAAAAAAATGCGATCTGTAATAATGTTCCACAAAAAGCAACCTGCTATAACAGACTATAACTGGCGTTCTGTAAGAGCTAGCATCAATTTTAATTTTAAAGGTAATTTAATGTACTTCAATTCATTTTCATGGAGCCTTCATGTAACTTGAGAACTATTTATGCTAAAACTTTCTTTTTTTGTTAATTGTTCGAAAATTTGTGAACTTTTTTTTTTGCTTTGCAAAAGTTTTACGTAAAATGCACCAAAAACACATTTTGAAAAATCTAAAAGAGAGGAAAAGTCAATCAATGTTAATCACCTAGGAACTTTTTTGGGTGCAAAATTGAAGGGTTTTGATCAGAGAAAACTTTACTTATTACTTGCCGTAGATTAATAACCGATTCACGTAGATTACATAACCGATTCGTATTGAGCGTTGGGCGTGGGCGCTAAGGTATGAGCTTTTGACCCACTACGTCTGCTTGCGGGTTCGATTCCCGTTTACCCCACGGGTAAACACTAGCCTTGCAAGGGAGTGTTTATATCCGGAAATTCGTGGCGTCAGTACCTCTAGATAAAAAAATTCTCTAAGTGCTTAAAGCAGTTGTTCTTGGTGGTTCGGTACCAACCTTAAGCTGTAGGACCCCCCTCCCCCTCCAGCACCGAGTAAGTGTGTGGTAGGATGTAAAAGGAATATGGGAGAGATAAAATGGGAAATGTTAACCCTTAGGGGACACATTAGAACCTTCCATTCTGTATTCTATTATATATAACCGAAACCTGGCCACAGCTGAGTACTATTCAAAGTTACGCTCGGTTTAACGTAACGATAGCGATTAGGCATTCTATCTTCCAATATGACGATCCAATATGGCTATACACTGCTGCATGAACATTGGCACCAAATGCATGGGACTGAACTTTATTTTTTTAAATGCACTAGAACTTGAAATTATGACCGGTTTCGGGCATTGCTTGCAGTGGCCTGGCCGTAAATCCAGATACTCCACACGTAAACAGGCTGGGCGTCTGAATCATTTATGTTGGATTTGAACGCATGCTAGCAGCGACGCAACTAACGCGCTGAGAGTGCGGCCCTGAAGTCGTTTTTCACGCTTGACTGAGCAGCTCTTCCCCGCGATCATCTTACCATCTTGCTTTGACATAATGGAAATGCAAGGTCCGTTAATGCCCATAGATAGGTCATACGGATCCATTCTGAGTGTTCAGTAGGAAAATGGCGTATTTTGAAGATACATTTTAATCTTCATCAATACTTTACTACTTATTGGTAATAAATAAATCTATTTTTTTCTGAAGAAGGTACCGTGAACTAAAGAAAAAACAAAGAATAGGAAAAACATTTAAACCTTTGGAAAATTAAGTGAAATCTAGTAAGATTTTATTTATCTTCTGAAACTCACTAAAAGATTACTAAAATATTGTTTTTTAAATTCTACATCTGTTAAATAGCCTTTGTTGTTTAACGTCTGTCTAATTTTTACTTCCATTTTGTTGAATTGTTTTAGGTTAGTCAGACTTGCGTGTTATGTTTGTCTAGTTCTCTTAGTTTGTATTAGAACTATTCTTTTATCTCTTTTTCTTGCTTTCGTCTCAATATAAGAGTTTTATTTTTTTAACTATTTAATGAAATAATAAAATGATTATTATTATTTATTACGAAGATATTACAAAAACAAAGTTTTGTCCCATGTATTTATTGCCATTGTTTTTCTCCTCCGCACACGACGAAGTGAAGTTCGTTGGCGATGAAGTGTAAATGCCTACTACGGTATGTTATACTAAATAAAAATCCCATGGAAATCATTTTATTGAAGCTTTCTCTTTGCTCTGATATAAATATTTAGAAACCTGAAAAAGGTACTTCTCATCAAATTTACCATTTTCACATCGATTTAATTGCTTTAATCCAAACTTTATATGCGAATTTTATATTGAAATAGATAAATTCAACCTTGTGCAAAAAAGTCTCAGAAGCTTTCCTGTGCATTTTAATTTCTGAAATACAGTGAATTTTTTAAACAACCTCTATTTTCACGGATTTCATGATTTATTTTTAAAAATATTGCTTTTATATAAAAATATGCTAAAGAGAAATTATGTATTTAGTAAAAATACAAATTTTTTGTGCACAACATTTTTTGGTGAAATAATTTTATTTTTAATCGATCAAAAATTAAAATCTCGCCTATTTTGCATGATTTTGCTCAAGAAACGAACTATACCTTGAAAAGTATGCATTTCAGAGAAAAATATTATGCACAACAAATGTAGATCTTAATAAATTATATAATTATTCTGAGAAACATTTTTTCACTCAGTCAATAGTTTAAGAGTAACGCTAGTTTTTACGATGATAATAAAAATTTCCTTGTAGGTTTTCTAATTTGTGAAGAAAGATGTTGATTTTTCATGATGCACTTTTATAACAGGCTTAAATATCTTGAAAGTCCACAACTTTTTGATCGCATAATTTTTCTGTAGAATCAATAGTTTTTTATACAAATTAACTTTAATTTTATAACAAATTTTACTTTCGGTTTTTTTTTGTATTTATTCGTGAAAAATGTTCAAAAATCAATTCCAGTGGATAATAAACAAGGATTTTTTATTTTATCTAAATCGATAGAATCCGTATGTGTTAATAAATTTACTTTTTAAAGAATAAAGGCAATTTGCCCATCAGTTTTTTGCCAATAATTAAGGAATTAATAACATTGGACCTACCCTGTGTCCGGATCATGTGATAAGCGGCAAGTCACATTTCGGCATCTCTCATTCGGAAAAATTTAAGTACACAAAAAGTTATCAAAAATTGGTGGTGTGACTTAAATTATTTCTGTAACCAATCACAACGGTGTTTCTCGCCCCGTACCAGACGGAAAAGGGATAGGGGTGTGACCCACATTGTTTCTTTGACGAACTTTTGACCATTTTTGGTGGAGTTCAAATTTTTCAAAATAAAAGATGCCGAAATGTGACTTGTCGGCAATCTGACATGCCGCCATGTGACTTGCCGCTTGTCACTTGCTTCTCTGACATTTAATGTTTCTTCAATATAATAATTTATATTCGCATATGTTAATAAATTTAATTTGGAAAGACTAAAGGAAATTTGCCCAACAGTTTTTCACAATTAATAATGAATTAATTACTTTGGTGCTTCTCTATTATATTAAAGAAACATCATTTGTCGGAGAATCACTAAAGTTATTAATTCATTATTAATTGCAAAAAACTGTTAGGATTTCAAAATTAAATTTATTAATACATACGCATTCTGTCGATTTAGATCAAATAAAAGATTCTTGTTTATTATTATCTGCAATCGATTTCTGAACTTTCTTCACACAAAAATACAAAAAAAAGACGGACAGTAATAAATTTTGTTAAATCAAACATTATTTTTTTGTCGAAAAGTATAAATTGTAGAGAAAAATATCAAACACGAAAAAGTTGTGGTTTTTCAATATATTTAAGCCTGTTACAAAAGTGCAACATGAAAAATCAACATCTTTCTTCATAAATGAGCAATTCCATGTCAAATCATGTGAAAAATTTCAGTTATTGTTAGTCATTTTATTTCATTTAAAATTATTCGTAATAGGATGCAGTTTTGAAAAAATATTTGTGAAAAAAAAAATTTAAAAACTTCTTGGATTTTTCAAAACTAATTTTTAAACTAAATTTCTGAAAAAAACGCACTTTTTATTTTCTTCATTTTTTCATATACACTGAAGCAAATAAATAATTTCTTCAGCCTGTGAAATATGATTTGAGCGAATGGACGATGTCTTTAACTGAATGAAATTAGAAATTTTTATTTAAAAATCAGTCATTCGATATGATCGAATATAACTTAAATTGTAAGAAATATTTTCTCAATGGAAAGTAATGACGATCGGATAAAATAAATGTTTTTTTAATTCAAAGATTTGCTTTCTCGTTTCAAAGAATCGTACTGTAAACTTTAATAAATATTTCTTGGCACCAAAGAAATGACAGTTGATGAGAATAGAAATAGTTTTGGTTCGAATTAACTATATACTATTTCAATGAAATATCTAGCAGATTCTGTTAAACAGTATTAGAGTGTAAGAACGGTATTATTGATTGAAAGAAATTGGAATTCCTTCACTGAAAAAAGCCAGACAAATGTTTATAGGATTAAGTTAACATTGTTTGATTCAAAAATACGACCTTTTGGTTGGAGGGAAATATTTCTTTGAATCAAAGAAATATTAATTGAAGACAAAAATATACATTTTAAACCAAGTAAATGACTCATTGTCCCAAATGAATGTGCCATGAATGGGAATGAATATTTCTTTGAAATAAGGAAATGTGAATTGATGGAAAGAAATATATTTTAAAGTCAAGCAAATATTTTATAGGCTCAAAAAACTATTTCTCCACATCAAATTTTTAAATATTTGAAGCAAAAAAATATCCCACTGATTCAAAAAAATATTTCTTTGGCCTAAACCATGTGCAAGTGCAATAAAGTAGTTCGTATTTCAACTGTAGTACATATTTTCCTGAATGAACAAATGGATTCTTTCAGCCTTAATTATAATTAACATTGTTATTATTATACATATTTAATTTAAAGAATTCACATAATTTAAAATCTTCATGAACCTGAAACAGAAAAATTCGATGAAAAATCCACCTCCAGCAGGAATCGAACTTGGGTCCGTCGAGTTTAAAGTCCTCAGCGATGACCACGACGCTGTCGCAACATGGAAATTCTAAAGTGGAAAGCCGTATTTAACCCTCTCCATATCTTTAATCTAAAGAAGTATTAAATTGAAAGAAATTACGCCAAACTATTGAATATTGATTTTTAAAAAATCACTTTGTTGGAATAACTGCTTATTTGTTATGAATAATTTAATTCTAGTAAGCAAATGAAATATTTCCTTCAACTGAAGAAATGAATATTTATGTAAACACAATGTCCTGTTCATCTAAATAAATTCTCTTCATTGGTATAAATGCATGAACTCTTTGTAACAAATAAATATATTTTTAATGAAATTAATATTATTTTGAATTAAACCATTATTTCTTTAATTTAAATAAACCTGTAGACTTGATTCAAGTATGCAAAATCAATTGATTCAAATGCGTCCGAATCAATTCCAAGAATCGAACTCATTGAATCAAATAAATATTTATTTGAGAGACTAATCAGATTTCAATGAATCTAGACCTTTTGAACCATGGAAATCATTTTTTTTATGTAAGAAATAATCATTTGAATCAAGAAAATATAGCCAAAGAATTCATTTCTTTGTATCAACAAAAGATATGTGTCTGGTTGAAATAAAAATTACCACTGTTGAAGAATATTTTCATGATGATGAGAAATAGGATTCTTGGTTCCAGAAATTCTTTTTTTCAGTGTTGGAAAGAAAAATGCCATTTATGTCAAGAAATGTATGATAAAATCAAAAAAATATTTCTTTCACACAAAGAAATGTGTAGTTGACTTTAATAGCAGTTTCGTAGTTTTATTATGAAAATTAAATGATTAATTCTTGAATTTGTGAAAAAAAAATTCAATATGAAATATTTGCTTTTCAAAAAACTGATCACACAAAACAAGACATACAAACATTACAAGAAAATGAAAAAAATGTATGATGGGTAAAAATTCTACCATATTTGCGTTCATTAAAAATAGTACAACAATCACTAATGTAGATACAAACATGAATAAAAAGTAAAGTTTGGTAAAAACTTTTAAAAATTTTTAAATAATTTAAAATGAATAGACCCATAACTAAACTCTTTTATTCAATTTCAAATTATAAACGTTCAAATATTTTCTCAGTTTTAAATGTTCCATTTTTAACGCAATGCGAATTTTAATTTTTTAATTAAAAAAGGGCATTTTTTAAATATGTTGCAGTATTTGGCAGTTTATTTAAACTAAGCAATTATGAATCAAATATTCAAAACTAAACAATTTAAAAGTGAATTGTTTCAAATAGAAAGTCTTGAATCGGCAAAATTTCAGAGTGCAAAATTTGAAAATTGTTTGAGTTTTAATGAGATTTCTTTCATTCAAATGAATCAAAGTTTTATTTTTTCAAACATTTCATAATTAAAAATAATTATTTCATTGCAATGATTATGTCGACTTCTTGCATGGAATAAATATTTTTTTCAATTTCATGAATATACCTTTATATTAAAAGAATATATTTTTTTAATTTAAATAATATTTGCATTGTGTTGATTACGATAATTGTTAGAATGAAATAAATATTTATTCAATTGAATGAATATTCATTTATCTTCAATTAATATTTCATCAATTTAAGTCATTATTTCGTTGCAATGATTATATCAACTTCTAGCTTGCAATACATATTTTTTTCAATTTAATGAATACACATTTGTATTGAAAGAATATTTTTGAAATTCAAACAGTTTTTTTTATTGTACTGATTATGATAATTGTTAGAATGCAATAAATATTTGTTTAACTAAATGAATATTCATTTATCTTGAAAAAGTATTTCTTCAAATTAAGTCATTATTTTGTTGCAACAATTATATCAACTTATAGTGTTAAACAATTTTTTTTTTTCAATTTAAGGAATATCGATTTATTGTGAAAGAATATTTTTTTAATTTAGATAATTGTTTTATTGTTATGATTTTTACAGTTCTTAGCATGGAATAAATATTTCATCAATTAATTCATTTCTCTTGAGTGAATATTTTCTTGACTCAAAAAAAAATTAATTGTTCCAATGATGTATGAATTATTTGATTTTGAAACATATTTATCCCTTTCAAGGAATCGATTTCATTGGACTAAAGAAGGAGTTCTTTAGGTGCCTAAAAGATATTCAATAAACCTAGGTTCCTACCTTCAAGGAAATCATTTCTTTGACTTAATATTGTTCACATTTGATGCGAAGAAATATTTACTCATATTAAATAAATGTCACCAAAGAAATCATCTCCTTGAATGGATGCGTGAATCTTTTGCATCTAAACAATATTAACTTAACAGATGTAAACAATTCCTTGGTCGGAAGAAAAAAAAAAAAAAAAAGAAACGCATTTCCTTCAATCAAGTAAATTTTTGTCAGTGTAAACAGCTTACAATGTCCTCTACAAGCCCTCTGAATATCAAAATGGGATCTCCCTTAGTTTTCGAGAAATAATTGAGAATGTACGCCGAGGCAGGGTGTGCCCAGCGCCCGAAAGTCTGAACTCTGAAGTTCATGCATACGATCATGGAGAATAGACATAAGGAGACCAAAGTAATGTAACCGAAAATGAGCAAATTTTTGTCGTATGAAAATAGTTACAATACTTCTCGTTTCCGTGTATGGCGCTGGTGTGGCACGCGCATTAATGGCAGCTGCATATTTGACATCAGTTGACATTTTGCAATATTTATATATGTGATATGTGACTTATACATATAGGTAAATTGTGATTCAAGTAAAAAAGATGTAAATAATATAATTCATCACGAAACATCTTTTTTAAAGTGGGTATAATTGTAGTGATCCTGCAATGGACGAGGCAGGTACTTTTGAATTATTGCGCTAACGAATTACTATAACCTTCGCAGTATAAAGATTTAAATAGAGAATAATCAAGATTTTTAGATTTTAACGTTAAAGTCAGAATTATTGTATTTTATAAATATGGGATTTTTCACTCGTTTCATTGTATTCATGACCGGGTTTGTATTTTTGTTTGTACCTTGAGGTTATATCAGGTTATATTTACACGGACCATAACGGCAGCCATCGATACGCGTACCACACTAGCGCCGCGCTCGAGAAGATCTAGCATTTCGATGCGTTATTGTTTGTACATCCGACAGAAAAATGCTTGTTTTTGGTGAAGTCAATGTACAGGACTTGAGGCTCCTTATGCCTATTCTCCATGCATACGATTATAATGTTCCTCTACTGTTCGTCTATTGTTTACATGGTTTTTCACTTCGGTGCATCGTTTCGGCGTACATCTTTAATTATATCTCGAAAACTAAGGGAGATGCCATTTTCATATTTATAGGACTTTAAGTATTAATTTAAAAAAATACTTCTCACTATTTAAAATGGAATTGCTCAAATTATAAAAACTACAAGGAACTTTTTTTTCATCGTAAAAACTAGTGTCACTTCTAAACTTTTTATCCTAAAAAAATCTGATAACATACAAGTCGAAAAAAAATGTAAGCCAATATAACTACAACCTAAGCGCGGGTAGTCAGAGCGCTAGATTATAACATTGATGACGTCATTTCGTGGTGATGCCGGTGACGTGGGTCATAAAAACTTGGTATTTTTTCTTCACTTGGTATGTACTTTTAAACTCAGTTACTCGCCTATTTCACTAAAAAGTACATATTACACTTTAGAATGAGCCTGAGAAACTTAAAAAATGTTAAATAATTTCGGATAATAGACCATAGACACTCGCCGATATTCCATTTTTGTTCATGGTTGCGATGCTCTGCAATTTGACAGCTCTGTTTATAGGCTCCAAATCACCTTATTTCTGATTTATAAATAATAAATGGGACAGGTAAATAAATATGTTTGAGAGATCAATCCAGACTTTATTTAGAAGTACAATTTTTTCTAACAGTCGAAAGTTCATGTGGGCATCTCTGAGCTGACAATTAGTGGAGAGTAATACGCAGCCACCAGTAAAACACTAGTTAAATACTAGTTGAGCTGCTAACTCTTTTTTTCATCGACTTAGATCACAATATTACACTTCAGTTACATTTGAAGATTCACCTTTCATAAATAATTTTATCAGCATAATAAGCTACTTTTGTTTCACTTTTTATCAGTTGAGTATTTTTCTGTTTCCATCAATAACTTTGTTTTATATAACTAGGTTGAAACGCTGCGAGAGAAAATTATTTCTTTGGAGCTGAGCAATGCAGAAGAAGATGTCGAAAGCATTGCTGGAACTGGTGCAAGCGATGCTGAAAGTGAAAGTGAAAACGTCACTGGACAAAGTTCAGCAGTGAACACCCCTACGGAAAAGTCGGATCCATTTATATCCACAAATGAGTCTCAAGATACTCCGACGGACGGCAAAAATAGTGCGAATATTATGAGTACATCTACAAAGAAGAAAAAACGAAAACGTTCGAAGAAAGGACGCCATTGATTGATATGCTTTACCATTATGCAGTGGTGCAAAGTTTGTATAAGGAAGTATTATATGACTGCATACTTCAACATGCTACCACATACATTCGACATTTTGTATCGATGACTTTTTGTTTTCTGAATAGTTCGTACAGATGAATTAACATAACAAATCACGGAAACAATAGATGTAATTATAATTATTAAGATAGAAATTATTGTTCAAATCACGGGACATCTAGTATATCGTTACACTTGACAAATATTCATCTATGAAAATGATGAAAACCAATTATTAAGTTGCACATTCATGAAGTATGTTTTTGTAGTAAGAGCTGCACCAGCTATGATTTAGTTTTATCTCCTGAATCTAACTCACGCTCAATAATAACATTATTCTGTAGGTGCTTATTAGGGTAGACCGGAAAAAAATTTGAATTTCCAAAATCCGCCTGGCCTAAAAGTTTGTGTATGCTTTTATATCTTGTTTATCCTGAAAATTTGAATTCGACGAAAAACAACCCAGCTGTCGCAAGCGTATTGATGTTTTAAACAGCGAAGAGCGTGAAATATTTTTTTATGCCAGATGCATTTATAAACGTTGATGATTCTTATGTAATAGAATTTGTAGTCTATATTATTGCCGATATATTCTGAATGATAAAAATAAATCTGATGAAATTACAAGTTTTTCTGCCAGATATAAGCTTTAAAATGAAATCAATAAGAAAAAAATAGCTTCAATGTTCACTGAGTTCCCATCGAAAATATGTTAAAATATTATCTTTTATGAAAATGAAAAATAAGTTGTTTCATGGTTTGTCTCTATTTTTCTTGTTCTTTTTTAATAAGTTTTTGTTACAAAAATTTTTACTATATATTAGTAAGGATATATTGTACAGAAAATTAGCGAATATATATATATATATATATGTGTGTGTGTGTGTGTGTGTGTATACAATATATATATACTTTCAAAATATTTTCTGTTTTTTTTTTTAAAGTTGGTAAAAAAATCATACGTATATAACTTTGACTAGACAACGTGTAAATGGCGCCAGAAAGTTATTGGAAAATAAAAATAAAACTGTTAAATCTCTCGTTTTTCATCTTGTATCATATTTCTAACAAAAAATGGGAATCTATGAATTTAGAGCTTACATCTTCCCGGAAAACGTTACTTTATCAGATTTTTAAAACCATTTCCTTGAATTTTAGGGCTGTTTAAAAAGAAGAGATACTTAAATTTGAGACATTTTTGTCAATTCGTAATGGCATTATGCAGTTTTTTAAATTAAAGTCTACATTTCTATCATTCAGGATATGTCCGCAATAATATTGACTAGTTATAAATGGATCAGTCATAAATAATAAATAAATATTAATACTTCAATACGCTTGTGATAGCTGCATTATTTTTTCATCAGATTACAATTTTCACGATAAACTACTTGTAGGATACACAAACTTTTAGGCGTCCGTGTGGGCTTTTGAAAGACTAAAAAATAATTTTTTCTGACTACCCTAATGCGTATGTTTCAAAATATTTCAAAACATTCAGTTTTAGCAAGAAGAAAAATTTCAGCATAATCTAATACCTTTAAAGCGCCATTCCATGAATTTTGAAGCCTACGTTTTTAACTCAGTATTTTAAACTGGGGTCATTATGTGAGTATGGGCATAAACGCGCTGCAGTTTTATATTTCAACCATAATTTTAAAATGTTGGTGCATGAAGCAGTCGATTCAGAATTGCAAAATAAGCTCAACTGGAAATGTCTGGGATAGAAGTCCATGTAAAACGATTTACAAGACCAATATAAATTGTGAAATAAAAACTTGTCAGATTTAAGATGTTATAAGAAAGCAAGGAAAGATCTTAAAAAAAATTCAATAATACTTTCAAGAAACGCAATTATATTATTAAATAGAGAAAAGATGATTGTCTAGAGGAAATTTGATACAAAAATTGAATTTCGTCTGAATTTTTTTTTCATATTGGTTTAAACTAAAGTTTTCAAAATTTCGCGATTACAATTGAATGCAGATAATTTCATCGGTAAACAGATTCCCTACAACCTGAAATCATTACAAAATAATGAATCATTGACGATTTTTCTTAAGTGTCAACTAAATAATTAATTTTTTTCCATTGAGTGGAATAAGGTGTTCGTTCCGAATCTGCTTGCAGAAGGTGTTTATTCCGAATGTGCTCGACAAAGGTGTTGGTTCGAAGTTTGTTTGAAGGTGTTCGTTCCAAATCGGCTCGAAAAAGGTGTTAGTTCGAAGTTTGTTTGCAGAAGGTGTTGGCTCCGAATCTCTCGAAAAAGGTGTTGGTTCGGAGCTTGTTCCAAAAAGGCGTTCGTTCGCCGAAGTATTTTATTTTCGAAATTTTGTAGTGGTACCACTGACGCAGAGGATCGAACTTTTCTAAAGTAAAGTTTCCTTTTTTATTTAAGCTTTTAATTCATACTATTTTGCATGATTATATAAAACTGAGATAATACAACACCAACGTGTACATTTATTTTGAAATCACTATATTATGAATTAATTGTAGTATGCCGTGCAATGTGGTGAGTATTGAATAAAATAATGTTTTTCAAGCGATAATTGAATATCATATTGTTTAAATAAACCTACTGATAGCGCGAAGAGCACGCCCAGGCTAATTATAGTTCTCGTACATTAATAAATGCATTAACATAATATATTAAATAACAATAATGTAAATTTATTCAAAGAAATTGAAGATAAGCATACTGTGTATTCTATCTAATACTATATAGTATATTTGTAGAATCTATAAATATATATATTTTTAAACAAAATTATATATATTTTTTAAATGAACATGATCGTCGAAAAAATACATGATTTTAAACATAAGTAATAAATCACTGTATAATTTCATTATAAAATGAGTGATACTATAGAGGAATAACCCCGCTTAAATACATCAATTTTTAATCCTTCTTCTTTTCCGTATGCAATTGAATTTTCTTTAAACAAATTTTATACTGAAAATTTTGTATTCGTGCCACTGACGCAGGATTTCGAATTTTTTCAAAAGTAAAGTTTTCCTTTTTCATTAAAATAAGTTTTCTGGGGATCTAAGAAATTAAGTCAGATTTCATTTTTCGATTTAATCAAACCGAACAATGACTAGCGATTTACATTCTCGATAAATTTAATTCCAAAATAATATGAATCAGGATTGATTTTGTCGATTTTTTTTCTATTAATGTAATTTTAATTTATTCAAAGTAAAAAATTAAATATTGGACAGTAGAATATAATATATTTTAGAAGTGAATCGAATTAATGATATATAAAATTTTTTATTCTTTCGAATGAAACGATTTGTCACTAAATATGATCGGCATACTATGATTCCTGACTATATCTCATGTCTTCAATTAATTCATAATATTGTGATTTCAAAATGAATGTAAAAAGTGGTGTTGTGTTATCTTAGTTTTATATAATTATGCAAAATAGTATGAATTAAAAGCTTGAATAACAAAAGGAAGGAAAATTTACTTAAGAAAAGTTCAACTCCCTGCGTCAGTGGTACCACTACAAAATTTCAAGAATAAAATACTTCGGCGAATGAACGCCTTTTTCGAACAAGTTCCGAATCAACACCTTCTGCAAGCAGATTCGGAACGAACGCCTTATACCACTCCGGAAAATGTAGAATTGTAGAATGTAGAAGTCATAGGGAATTTTTTCATCGAGAAAATGAGTCGTCATTCATTTATGAATATTTCACTTCTTGAAAGTATAATTGAATCTTTTTTTCAACACCTCTTCTTTCTTTTTTATAATTCTATAAAAAAATTATGTTATAACAATGCTGCTCTTCTTAGTATTTTTAGACAATATTAAAAAGATTATAATTTTTTTTTTGTTATTTTTAAGGCCTACATCACTTTACTATTTTTATAATTTATGATCTACACATTGATAACAAAACGTGTATAGCGTTTGGAATGAATACATCTAATTTAAATTCAAGATTTTTGTAAGTTTAAAAGAAAATAGGCGAATGATTTAGCAAATGAAGTCTTAGGACAAGCAATTTACTTTTTTGCGTTGGATAACTTTAGTAGAATATGCAACGATACATACAAAATAATTTTTTCGACGTCTTTGATAAAGGTTGTCGTTACAATCTGTGAGTTGCCACAGATATTTTAAGATGTCCAATTTTCAATCATCTCGAAATTAAATTATTACATTATTTACAGTAAATGCAATCACAAAAACCTACAATATACATTCCTTGTTTATAATGTTTATAAGATTATATAAATATTTGCTCTATGTGTAGTTTCAAAATTTAGCATATACGATCAAAATATACACGATACCCGTCCACAAAAATTAGTCTAGTACTATTGAAAATATTTTTCACTACTTATTAATAAGAAATAAGAGTATAAGATATGCTCGACTTTCACCTATTTTCTGGAACGCATCACATTGCTTCTAGAAATTATCAACGTAGGAAAACAACTTATTTTCATAATAATTGTCAATTTTACCAATGTCGAAATATGACAACCTAAAATATAACTTCAGGTGATTTGAATGAATATAAAAACATTCTTTATCGACTTTGACTTCAAGAAAGAGTAACAAAACATTAGAATTTCCTAAATTTTGACCTGGTTTCAAAGACAAAAGAAAGCTTTAAAATTAGACTGAAGCTGGTTCGGTGTATTTATTGTGATTAGCAATGTTTGCTTCAAATCAATTTTGAACTAAATGATAATTATTTTTGGGAAAAAGTGAAGTTTAATCTTCTAAGTTAACTTGAATTTCTAAAAAGAGTCTTTACCTAATTCTAGAGTGTGAAGTCATTAGATAATTATCTTAAATTCAGGAAAAAATTTCAAAACTATGAGAGTTACGCGATACTGAATTTTTGGGTCGGGTTTTTTTTTTTTTTTTTTTTTTAGTTATCGACATTTCTGGAACCGATAATTGGATTCAATTTTTTGTGAAGTACGCACATTTTATGTCTTAATGTGGATAAAAATTAAAAACATTTCTTATGCAATCCCTTTTTATTTTAAACTTGGGGGTGCGTGGAATAAAAAAATGAGTGTCTTTTAATCATGACTATTTATAAACAACTTCTATTAACAAACACTCTACGGAACTTTTAATCGCGAATTACCGAAGTATTTGAAATGCGTCCTTTTTTATTTAAAAATAAAGCCATGACCACTTAACGTTTTGATTTTCAGAGCACAATAACCTTAGACCGACAAGAGCTAGAAAATTGTGTTTGTTAGGTCTCCGACGAATATAGTATGCTTTAATTGATATGATTACCATATTTCATATAAAAAGTACAGTAAATAAGATATTTCACGAAAACTAAAATGAAATTCTTTCTTAGGTCAATTTTTCAACAACAAAAACACTTTTTTTATTTTCACATATTATTTTGTGGACTTTAATTATTCTTCTGACTATTTAGACATGCAATGAAATGAGAAGCAGGAATTTAAAGAAAGATACTTTTTCCGCCTGTTTTAAAATATTTTAAAGCTTTTTGAATAATACTTGATATTAAACGATTAGAGCCTTTTTTGGATGCCAAACCAAAGGATTTTTATCAATAAGAATTCAATTTCCAACGATTTTAACGAAGATATACATAATAACCCCCAAAAAGAAATTAAAAATTAAGATTGCTTAGATAGGGGCCAAAGGATTTTTTTATTTATGGCTCAAATACTGGAAAGGCACCCCCAAAACATATTAAAAAAAAAATGGGATGGGCTAGCACTTTCAATTCAAAATTGGTTCAAGCTAGACATGGCTCAACATTAAGGGTTCTTCATTTTTAAATGGCTGTGTCTAATCGTCCCGAAAAATTCGGGGAGTTGGAAAAGGGGATGGACTAGTCGTCCCGAAAATTCGGGACGACTAGCCTAGCTCATTAAAAATATTAGACTAGTCATCACGAATTTCGGGTTGACGAGACACTACGTTTTTAAATCGTATTTCGCCATTAAAATGATTTACTCTATCGACAAAGTGCTACTTGATCATAAAAATATTTCTCCCGATGTTATTTTTTTATTTTATAAACAAATTATATAAACAGATGGACACTGCAGACATTTATAGGCATACCATCATGTTACTACTATCACTGGCAACATCATTTAAGGACAATTAATGGGTGCTGGTTTTTCCGAATGGGAGTTTCTTTAATATGCATGGCACTGTCTGCCTGCAGACAGCTTACAACTACAATCTCATGGTCTTCACACATAGGACCTGTCAGTCTTTTTAGATTTTTGTTCCGTTTCGCGAAGTAGATTGCAACATTTATGTTCATCGTCAAGTCGTTAGTCTTGAGATATAAGAAGACCTCCGAGAATGCTTCTCCGATGTCAAAGTTGTGCGTAAGAAGAAGTATCGTTAAATTTCTCCGTTTCGGAAATTTAATATTTTCACTCAAAATATTCATTTTCTCAGTACAAAGGTAGGCTTTCAGAAAATGTTTTCTTTCTTTCATTCTAAAAATCGTGAGAGCATACATATGTATGGAGACAGTGCCGTGCATAAAAAAATTCCAAGTTAGATTAACGATTAACCAACACTATTAAGAGGAAAAATTATTTTATATTGGTTTTGAATCTCCACACTTAGCAATTGTTTATACAATGTGTTTATAAAATTAACATATAATATCGGGATACATTTTTATGATGGAGTATCACTTTTTGGATAAAAGTAAGTAATTTTCATGCCGAAATATCCTTTGCGAATGAACAGTCGATAATGTTGAGTTTTGGTAATAGAATTTGTTTATAACAATTATCATTGTAATTAAACCATTTTTTATTACACACACGCCTAAGTATTAAATCAAATATACACTGAGTATAGGAAAAATGTTTTCAAGAAAATAAAACACAAAATTGCAGGTTCTATCGTTCGTTAGGCGCGACATTGAGAGCGCAGTTCAGCGCACATCTCGCTAAACTCAATTAAAGGTGAGTCCATAAGGAATCTTTTCACCCATATTCAAAAAAGGTTAGGTATTTCACGGACAATTAAATACAATTTTTTTTTAAGTTTCATATTCTCAAAATATGTAATTTTATCTCTAATACCTTCCAGTTTCATCGAAATCCAATTATCGGTTCCAGAAATGTCGAGAATTAAAAAAAAATTCAACTCGAAAATTCAATACGGCATTAAATATTCAAAATTTTCAATAACACTTTGGCCCTCCAAATTTCTCTTATCGAGTACTATCATTTCACTAAGTTTCATTGAAATCAAGCGAGTTCTT
>CAKNWT010302441.1:0-10191 GCA_932066315.1 Andricus coriarius | reverse complement strand
CGAGAGGATGACAGGCCTAGCATATGGCAAAAGAATAATTTTCAAACGTTGTAGTTCGACTAAGAAAGCGAACGTTTGCGAGCAGTAAAAAAGAAGTTTTCTCTAGAGAACGAAAACAGCGTCTAATGAAATGTATGCAGACTTAGACGATCAATGCATCAAATCAAAACCTTTAAACACACAACTGGATTTTATCTAGAGTCCTCGCTCGCTCGCTCGTTACTCGACACCGGAATAAAGCGATAAGAATCCCAGGCACATAACCTACCATAAGAAATGCTTTATTCTTTTGATACTCTCTTACCTATATTATTCGAATAGCTTGAAATATTTTCTACTTAAAATTTTTGCCATCTTCCTCTTTATCCTTGAGTTCTAGAAGATTCTACATTATAATCGACACGTTTGGGATATAATATTTTTTTGCAACGCAAAATGTAATGCGTCATGAAAAATAACTCTGAACTTGTTTACCCAAAAATTTCGCAGTTTAATTTGATGACGTCATTAGGAATATTCTAGAAACTAAGCACATAGCTCCTTTTATAGACGCTTACCCCCTCTACCAAATTTCTGGAAAGTTTTGCATATAATATTGTCAGATATTGCATTAGCTGATGTAATAAAAGTTCTGGAAGATTCTACATTATAATCGACAAGTTTGGGATATAATATTTTTTTGCAACGCAAAATGTAATGCGTCTTGAAAATAACCTTGAACTTGTTTACCAGGAAATTTCACAGTTTAATTTAACGCCTTCATCAAGAATGTTCTAGAAGAATGTCATCTATAAGGAAGCAATAAATCAAATTTATTTATATAGTATCAAATTTCATCTGTACACGTGCAACTTTTTTGCGTATTGAACTCATGAGCAATAAATCATCCTTGAAATAACTATATGACGCAGTAGAAATTGCCAGGACAAAATATAACCTTGAAAGTATTTACGCGAAAAATTCTTGAGATAAGAATAACCTTGAACCTGTTGTTACATGCCTTTGGATGGCACAATTGCGCAGTATTACTATGTGACGTCATCAAGATGACCCAATGACCCATCGAGAATGTTCTAGAAGCTTAGCACGGACATGAAACACTACAGGTTAGAAGCTTCTCGATGTCGGTAAGGTAGGAATCTTGCGTTAGAACCGGCCCTATACATCTACTTTGAAACGATATGAAAATTTGAAAGTAAATTTAATTTATTATGGTAAAGTTGAAACTTTAGTAGATGATGAAATGATTCAAGATATAAAAATTTTCCAAACTGAAAATTAAAATATTTTACGAGCAACTGATTTGAGTGCATGGTATGATGAAAAAGTAACCGAACAAATTTTAATCATGCTAGAAGAATTTGATCAAGAAAAATCAGGTTGGTCTTTAATTGAAATTATAAATATGATTGTCAATTTCAATGAATAAATCCCATTCAAATGGGGGTTTTCTACATTTAGGAGACTACCAAAATATATTCAAGATAAGCAAGCTGTAGTTAACATACAAAATAGTGATGCCTTTTGCTTTCTCTGGCCTATTGTAGCTGCATTACATCCTATTGAACAAAATGCAAATGTAACAGGTTCATATCCACCTATTAATGAGATATTAAAGTATGATGAAATTGATTTCCCTAATAATTAGGTTGATGTTAAAAGGTTTGAAAAAATGAATGTTTTAATGATTAATGTTTATGGGGAACGTCAAAAAGAAAATAAAAAGAAGGGTGATATCGTTCCTTTTTATATAAGCAAAGAAAAATCAAATTTACCTGCAATACAGCTTTTAATGCTTGAAAAGACTGTTTTGATGATTATATTTCTTGTATTAAAGTATATAATGAAAAAGATTGCATAGAGTGGTTCATAGATAAATTGAAAGAATTAGCTAGAAGAGTTGAATCATATTTGAAAAACATTATAGCAATTTGCGAAAAAGTTTTTAGAGCTGATGATATAGAAAATCGTGACCATTGTCACCTTACAGGTAAATTTAGGGGAGCTAGCTATACATCATGCAATTTGGGGTATAAAAACTCTTATATAATTCCAATCGTATTTCACAATGTATCTGGTTACGATTCTCATTTTTTAATTAAAACTTTAGCTACTTGTTTTGCAGGGGGTATTACATTATTACCTGTAAATAAAGATAAATATATATCTTTCACTGAAAATATGGAGGTTACAAATGTACATCTCAGGTTTATTGACTCTGAGATTTATGTCAGGTAGTTTAGAGAATTTAGCTTCATATCTCAGGAATGATAAAAAAGTAATTACAAGAAAGCACTGCAAAAATGATTGTGAATTTCATTTATTATTAAGAAAAGGTGTTTTTCCGTATGAAATTTTACCCCCAAAAGAAGCGTTTTATTCTAAATTAAATGACTAAAGTATTTCTGAAGAAGATTATCAACATGCATGCAAATTATGGCAAGTTTTTTAATTAAAATCATTAGGTCAATATTCAGATCTATATCTGAAAAGCGATATTTTGCTTTTAGCTGATGTTTTTGAAAATTTTAGATGCACATGTTTTGATACATATCATTTAGACCCATTGCATTACTTTACACAGGAATAGAACTTGAATTGCTGACGGATTCAGAAATGTTATTATTTATTGAAATTTCTATTAGAGTGATGCCCTTTAAATCCATTAAATCCAGAATCACATATTTTTTGTGGTGATATGAATAATCAATATGGCGCACCGATGAGTGAATATTTACCATACCAAAATTTTAAATGGGTACACGATTTTTCAACCATTAACTTTTTTAATCTTCAAGATGATTCCACAATTGGTTACATACATGAAGTTGATTTTGAATATCCAGAGGAGCTTCATAATTTTCATAAAGATTTACCTTTATGTCCACAGCACATTATCCCTCCTATTTCCAAATGCAAAATTCCTAAACTGATGACGAGTCTGCACAATAAACAAAAATATATACTTCAGTATAGAAATTTAAAGCAGTATTTGAGTTTAGATATGAAGTTAAATAATATTTATAGGGTTTTACAGTTTTAACAAAAACCATGGTTAAAAAGTTACATTGATTTAAATACAGAAATGCGGAAAAAATCTTCAAAAGATTTTGAAACAAAATTTATAAGTTAATGAATAACTCCGTATTTGGGAAAACCATGGAAAATGTGCGAAAACATAAAGATGTTAGACTCGTCACACAGTGGGAGGGACGGTACGGTGCAAAAGCACTCATCGTTGAACCAAATTTCCACAGTTGTAGTATATTTAATGAAAATATGGTTATTATTGAACTAAATCGATTAACGATTAAATTTAATAAACCTATTTATGTAGGATTCACCATCCTCGTAATATCAAAAATAATAATATATGATTTCCACTACAATTAAATGAAGCCGACTTTTAACAATAATACCAAATTGCTTTATACTGACACAGATAGTCTAATTTATCATCTAACATTTCCAAATTTTCATGACTATATAAAAAGAGATGTACATAGATTTGATACATCTGACTTTCCTCAAAACAATGTTTATGGAATTCCTCTTGCAAATAAAAAAGTGCGTGGTCTCATGAAAGATGAGTGTAATGGGAAAATACTAACTGAATTCGTGGATTTTCGATCAAAATGATATTCATATACAATTTTACATGAATACCTGATAGTAGAGACACTCTACCATGGGTTTACAAAAGATTTTTAAAAAGTCCTTCAATTACTTGAATGAAAAATTGGAAAAAAGTGGATTCGTAAAAGAGGTAAGAAAGATTTTAATTTTACTACAGGAAACTCTTCCGTTCATTACTCTCACCACCGGCTTCATAGATCTCTCACTCCCTCTTCCATTTTCTCTCCTCATCTCACAGTTTCCGAAACAAAGCTCGAGATATAAAAGTAGGCTATCCTTCTAGAGCTATATTCAATCTTCAACCATTGACAAAGCTCAAACCCAAGCTTACAACCCCCGGTGAAACCTCTACTACTCCAGTGCAGTGAATTTTCAAAAAAGTTAAAAAGTAAGTTTTAATTAAATTAATGTTTTATTTTTATTTAAAAAAATAGTTATTTTAAAAAGTGTTTTTTTTCTAAATGAACTTCATTTTTAGTTATGATTTCAATTAATTTTTTTCAAACTGATTTGTGCTTGTTTTTAAAAGTGAACTTAATTTAATTTAAATTGATTTTTTAAATTAATTAATTAATATTTCCTTACTGATTTGTATCTTTTAAAAGTGGAATTTTTAATTTTAGATCTATTTAATATAGATATCAAGTGTACGTTATTTAATGATTTTTAACATTTAAATTCATATTAACTTTTTTTGAAGGTTTTTTAAAATTTAATTCTTTTTCAATTGACTTTAAAAAAAAATATTAACATTTTTTGAAATTCTATTTTTATTATTAAAAGTGAGTTTTAATTAATATTTAATTAAAAATCGTTATATTTTAAA
This sequence comes from Andricus coriarius, assembly GCA_932066315.1. Taxonomy (NCBI): domain Eukaryota; kingdom Metazoa; phylum Arthropoda; class Insecta; order Hymenoptera; family Cynipidae; genus Andricus; species Andricus coriarius. The sequence goes on along the minus strand of CAKNWT010302441.1, from coordinate 5,729 downwards.
GTGTTTTTTAAAGTGAACTTCATTTCATTTTGATTTTTAAATAATATATATTTAAAACTGACCTATATATATTTTTTTAATCTATACTTTAAATTGAATTTACTTAAAATAAAAAGACCTGTTAAAAATTAATCACGGATTGTTACCATTTTTTTCAGCAATGGAATACATTTACATCATGGAGGGTGTTGGCGTACCAGTTCAGTGGATCATGCGTGCCCCTTTGGCCACCACCAAAGTGGGGGTCAGGACGGCCTTGCTGACTTATCTGGCTGGATTAGCGGTTGGGACTCTTCCAGAAAGCATGGATATGCAGGTCGAAATTGGGGGTATCAACACAACCCTGAGGGTTCTCAGCCCTGGGAACTATTGGTTCCAAAGGAGGAGCATGAGCGAAAACTAACTTTTCATCATACCTCAATCGAAAATTCGACTTTCGATGCCTCTGGAGGGGTGGATATCACACTCGTGAAGTCGGTGCCTTTAAGCCCTCGTTACGCAATTTTTCTATAGAAAAATAAAATTAAAAAAAATGTTTTTTATATTTGATAGATGTACCGTAAAAATTAAAAAATTCAATAAAATGTGAAACGTAATATGGCGTATATTTATTTTAATAAAGCCTCAATTTCAGACTCAATCAATAATTTTAATTAAAGTAAATATATATTCCAAACTTTTCTTGTACTTATATTTGTATGTATAGGTATAAAATAATACGATTTTCTACATTTAAAAACTTTTATTATTATTATTAAAAAAAGAATTGTACATTTTGACAATAACTTGAAACAACAGTTTATTATGTATGAAAAAAGAAAGATAATGAGCAACGTTTCTGTAATCCTAACTTTTTATAATTACAAATAGTTTTCAAATCATACAATCTTATTCGATGACTGATATTTTAAATTTTGAAGCGCTGGATATTTCAAATCATACAAATCAATTACTTCTATTAAACTTTTTTTTTAATCGCTTTAACCAGTTCTTTTTCTCTAAACCTTTCACATGCATTTTTTTTAATCTTCTGAAAAAATAGTTCAAGTATTACATTCAGTAGCGTATAAGGTACATCATCAGAATTCTAGGATATTCCATGTAAATTGTTTTCCAACGAAATATCTATTCTGATGTACTTTAATGATAGGTAACTTTTTTTCATAAGTGGTTAAAAACTAAAATTGTATGGATTTTCTAGATCGGAAAGAATCGTAAGTATATAAATAACTCTTTAATCATAAATTCATTAACAGGTGATTTGAATCCTTGAATATCCACTATAAATTCCATCGTGAATTATACTGAATTTATAAAAGAGAAGCAAATTTATTTATACCAACTTTTTAACCCCACCACTAATTGATTTATACTCAACGATACGATCATGTAGAATCAGACAATATGATGATATTTGGAGTGGAAAGTTATTACTTGTCTCAAATTCTAAAAGAACGACAACTGGTCCATACTTTAAACATTCATTTTGCTTTGAACAATCAATAACGATTAAAGGTGCATCCTCTATAAATTCTTTCTTCCCCAACAAAGGTTTTTATTCTTTACCATAATAAGTAGCTTGAAAGTTTGCATACATATTATTGCGTCGCAACACTTATGAAAATAATATATTATTTCGCGCCTGCGCGCGCATCTGCCGTATGTGTGTGTTGTGTGTGACGGGAGCTAGGGCCCAAAAACCTAACGCGGTGGCAGCACCTACCGGTGCTGCCTCGCAGATCGTGGGGGTTTTCCGCTCTTCCGGCCAAGCTGGCAGTAGTCGACGAGATCACAGTGCGTTCACTATGTGAGACTTGAAGGGGGAATTAGAGAGCACGATATTTAGCAAATGCGACGCCAAGGGGGAATAGAATGAACTAGATTGCACTTAGCAGACCTCTCCCTTCCCCTTTACCCCTAACCATAATTTTCTTTTATTAGGTTAAGCATCATTTGTTCATTTCAAGTATAATTTATATTAAAGAAAAATGATTATTTAAATATGTTTTCAGAAGTTGATCTTTGTACTTATAAAATTGAAATACAAGTATCGTTTTAGGTAACACATTTAGAGGTTAGCAATGATGTTCGTACCTCTTAAAATATGCACCGCGAAACTTGTGTCACCAAAAAAGAGTTAACACCATAATTTAAATTATTAGGAGCAAATGTATTTTAATAAACACTCTTCTTTAATATAAAATATACTTGAAATCCTAAAATATTCTGGCGTACTACCACGTGCTACGACGCCGGCGCCGCCTATCGGGAATAGAAAACACTAAACAAGGTCTCATTTTTCTCTATTAGAGTGAACGCACTGTGGACGAGATCGTATAGCGTGCGGAGCTCCCTCGCGAACCAGCCGTTCCTAACGTACGGCATGCATATTCTGCATTCTATCAAATCGCTTATCTTGTAAAAATCGATCTTGCCACCAACGTGGTTTGATATCTTATCTGTTGTGTGAGTGTGCACGAGTGATCAACGAAATATCTTGTGCAAAATCGAAGCACGTGTGTGCATGGCGCGCGGCCATTGTTCTCCGCGCGACGTCAATCGCTTTCTATCTCAACATTTCAGTTTTGTGTGTGTGTTAATAAAAGGGTTTTTTATGCCGTAATAGGCTTTTTTCCCCATAACCCAGTGTATTAATTTATCAACCTCATTCCATATATTTCTTCGGTAATAAATATAAATAAATGATAGAGTTCGCGTGTTCAAAGTGTAAAATCAAGTAACGTAGAATCAGTTGTGCAAATTCATAAAAGTTGATCTAAATTCACATCAAAAAACTTAACAAGGCTTCTTTACTTCGCCCAGTAAAAAGCCAAGATTATACACATATCATAAAGTAAAGCATACTGATGTCTGCTAATATTAAGATTCAAATTACCATAAGGATAACCCTGATTATTTAAAAATAGTTTCACATTCGTTATAATATAATTATCACTGTAGCTAGGATTTCTATTGGTATTGTTTTTTCTGTTTGTTTGAAAACCTAGTATAACAAATCTCGGTTTTTTAACTGATTTGATGTTTTTACAGTCTAAACATGTTGCAACGTAGTTGGGACTATGGGATGTTCATACAATGCCCAAGATCGGAAACTTATTGGAATGGATGGATCTTTTTCAATATATTTTAACAACTTCAATTTCCGTAAATCTGACAATCTAACACTTGGCAATACCCATTCTATTTGATTAATTTCAAGTTTATACTGTTCATTGGGAGCTGTTTGTAAAAGAGCATTTGCATCGCTTCTAGATCTTGTTATAATAAGTTCATGTTTAGCATTAATAATAATTTTGTGATAATCTACTGGAAAAACGAATATCATACTAAAGCGCACCGATACATCGAAATAACCAGGAGCATTTGTTAATTAATTTTTATCAGTGTTATCTTCAAACCAACTAGTATTTTCTAAGTAATTTAATTACCCCGGATATAATTATACATAATTTCTCATTAAACAAGTCAGACTTCCATTTTTATTTCTATCAATTTCTATTGCATTAATTTCATATCTTGTTTCTTCAAAAAGAAAACAAATAGCATTACAAAATAAAATCGTTTTAGTTAATGGAGTTCCATCATTTTTCTCGAATTTCCCACTTATGTGAAGTGAACGTTTATTGGGTAATTGACAATGATCTTGATTCTGTACTGCGATTCCAATTTCATCACTGTGGTTAAAAGTGTATGAGGCTTATGGTTGATGTGCATGCACCTCATAATGTGCGGTAAAGTCATTGTAAATTACAGGAGCCGCTACATTTAGTAAGTCCTCTTCCATGGCAAACGATGAAACGATTATAGATGAAATTGAAGAAACACACATATACGAATTTGAATCTTTTTATCTTCCTCTTTTTCCTGATTTTCCTCCTCGAGAATTGACCTTGAGCCCCAGGCTTCTTAGAATTTGTTTAATATGAAGTCTAACTGTTATAACCTCTCCACGAAAATTAACTAAATTTCCGTCTTGGTTAACTATTCGTAATTGAATTTGGTCTATTGTTTTGACTGCGACTGGTAAGTAAATGACGTGTGATTGGACTTCTACTATCTTGTATCCTGGAGGTACTTTAGGAAAAAATTCATGAATTGTGTGCACCTTTTGATTATTGATATACGCACCTGTAGTTATACTACATTCAACTCTCAAAGAGTTCACTTTTATTATTGACACCGGTGAATCAGATTCATAAACCTTCAAGTACACGATGTGTGAACCCCAACGAACGACCTATAGGATCGTTAGGTTTCAAGTTTATGTTATAATTACATAAAATCTCACTCTGTAATGTATTATTGTTATTAGGTTCAATATGAATTTCAATGTCATGCTGAGCTAATACGTTGTATAAATATTTTTTAATATCATTTATTTCATAGCTACCAGTGGGAATAACAATTTCTTTATCATCAACATACAATTTATTGCAACGAACATCGACATTTGGAATTGAATTAAATTTTAAAAATTCGACAAGTCCTAGAGCATAATTGTCATTGGATGATAGTTCAATCGGTGGAAAATATTGCATTTCTAGTATAGAAGAGTTTCCCGATAGTGTTAATGTAAAAGAAACGTCCATAATGCTGGTAATTATTGAACTGACTTGAAAAAATGTTATTATGCTAATTTATACAGGGTGTCCCAGACTCAAGTGTCCGGACTTATATAGCAATATTACCATTAAAAAAAGAAATAGAAAATTCCTTTTCCAAAAATTAGTTGAAGTTTTAGTTTTTGAGTTATTAAATGATTAAGCTGGACCAATCAGGAGCACGGTATAAACAGTCGCGCGTACGTGAGCGTGAGTCCAGGGCAGTGTTGTTGAGCGAGGGGAGAACAGCAGCCACTACACTTCGTTGGACTCCCCTTCACGTACGCACGGCTGTTTATACTGCGCTCCTGATTGGCCCAGCTAAAACATTTAATAACTAAAAATGTAAAACTTCAACGGATTTTTGGAAAAGGAATTTTAGATTTAATTTTTAAATGTTTATACAGCCATACAAGTCCGGACACTTGAGTCTGGGACACCCTGTATAAGCAGAACGAAATTTTCAATTTCATCTGATTACATAAAAACTTTAGACATAAATGACCACATATGAATGTATCATAATTCTGGAACCTTTGATGATTGTATTTTATACTACCAACATCGAGGTAATTATCGAGATCTAAATGTAGGCGAATATTTTTCAAATCTATCAAAATAAATTACTTCATTCCCAAGCTTTCTATATGCAACACAATGTGTCTCGGAACCATTTTTATCATCAAGATTAAGAATACCTGATTCTCGCTTATGAGGTACATTAAAAGGTAATTGACTTCGCATAAAAATCCCACGAAAATATGGAATTTACACAGATTTCGCATACCTAAGTAAATCTATATCAGTTAAAGCTCGATGCAGTAGTATTAAATTAAGTTTTTTTTTAAATTTTTTAGGGACTGAGATTAAAAGTGCAGACCTAAGCCTTGTTTACCCTGGCGGACCGGCCGAGCGCAAGCATTACGCTATAGCGTAATGGTAAAGTAATGGTAAAGTAATGTTAAAGTAATATGGCATTATAACTATTGAAAGAAGCAAAACAAATATGTAAACTGTTGAAACTATAATAATACGTTAAAATTTACGTTAAATGATCATGCCGTAATTGCAACAAGTTTCTTTTTCAGCGTTAAAAAATGAAAAAAT
>CAKNWT010302427.1:0-10379 GCA_932066315.1 Andricus coriarius | reverse complement strand
ATAATCTCTTTTTATTGAGATCTTTTTTTGAAAATTAGACTCTAGGGCATCTTTTAGTTTATTTATAGTCTCATTCATTTTTTCTAATTTGTCAGTCTCTGCATCGTCTGTGCTTATGTCCTCTGGCATGGCAGAGTGTTGGCTCGGGGATGCACTTAGGGTTACCTCTGAATTTGTGTTAACTGTTCTCACTTCTGCGAGAACAGTTTGCATTAAACCGGTGAGCTTCTTCATCTCCTCTTCTGTAGTCGCTCTGCGTGCGTTTTGTTCCTTCAGTTCATCCTTTATCAGGACCAAGTTCTGACTGATTTGGTCAAGGACCTTCGATTGCTGGGCAAAGGTGTTCACCAGCTTCTCCTGGATGGACAACTGGAATTCTTCCGCGTCAAGGATGTCGTCTTCATTCTGGTTGCCTCCTTCTGCCATTCTGCTCTGAATTCTGTTTAATTTTATAAAATTTTGTTTTTAATTCTTCTCTGATTTATTTATTGCCATTTAAAATTAAAAAAAAAAATTAAAGATAAATTTTGCACTACTCTCTGATTTATTTCTTTATTTTCAATTAGAATTAAATTGTTCTCCATTCTCTGATTTATTTATTGCCATTTAAAATTAAAAAAAAAAATTAAAGATAAATTTTTCACTACTCTCTGATTTATTTCTTTATTTTCAATTAGAATTAAATTTTTCTCCATTCTCTGATTTATTTATTTATATATCGCGGAGTTCGCAGGACGCACCTTCCGCTCCTGTGCTCCCTCCCAAACCGACGCGCTGCACTGCAGTTTTGCCGTTACTAATGGGAAAGATTGGCCTTGCACTCACCGAGATCGCCCCCACCACTTCGCGAAATGCCTTTTGCTTTGTTCTTTTACCGACTCCGATTTTTATCTCAAATTCCCTCTTATTTGTCTTTCTTCCGCGTCTCTAAATTTTGTCCTCTGAAAGAATATTTATTTGTTGTTTTGCTCATCATATACCATTTTGTGCACTGCACTGTATGGCTCCATGGTTTGCGGCGTCCCGCTCACCCAGGAGAGATTTGCAAAATCAACGCCATGCCTTACACTTTCTCTCTTTTGTCTCATTTCCAAGGATTTCGCGCGCGACCCTTGGACTCACCTCTGATACGCACGTCTCTTTAACCGAACACTCAGTTTCTTATTTTTCTCTTTCTCATGCATGCTTTACAATATATTGAAATAATGTACTTACTCTTTGTTGATTACCTCTGTATCTTCCTCTTCTCTAAATTATTCTCTGAAGCCCTCTAAAATACCACGATGCGCGGGGCCCACAACCTGGCGGAGTTGGTGGAAGTTCTGTGGTATTGGGTGTTAATTAATGATGACACCTTGATATAGGAGTAACTCAGGGTTTATTCTTTTAACGTCCAATGCGCACTCTGCTCTTACACCACAACACTATAACGAGTAAATAATTCACTGCACGCGGCTATCGCTCGGTAGGAACTGTTGGAGATCCGCCGTTCTGCTACGACACGCTCGGCTGGCCCGCGCAGGCGCGCCCCGCATGCGTTGACGGACCGCTCGCGTACTTTGCCCCCTCTTCTTCTTCCTCCGAGACTCGAAGTACTCCGATATATCTATACAATTTTCAAATATGTTTCATAAATCTCATGCCCAAACTTTTCCTTTCCATTTGCTTTTACTAATAAATAATTTCTTCGGAACCTTGTTTCTGGCATTCTAAGAGAAAAGAAAAGTAGTTTCAATTGCACTCATAGTTACTGTAGGAAATAACTGTTAGTGCAGCGAATTACTTCTTTCTTTTCTAAGTTGTATGTGTACTGAGAGAGTTATTAATTTTGGAACTTTTAATTGTATCAAGTTTCTTTGCAATTTCGTAATTTGTTACGTCTCCTATTTGCTCAATAGATCGCCTTTCTCGCACAGTCGATGGAAAAGGTGTATTATATCAATAAGAGGGAGAACAGTGACTGAAGTGACTTTTTCCTTCAAAGAAGTGTTAACTGATAGTGAATAGCCACATTACCTTAAACCTTAAGACTTTATGAAACCCTCTGTTCCTCCATTAAGCTATGATGATCTGAGAAAAGCAAAAATTTTCTCCTTCAACAAGGACTATTTTTCTACATTTCTGTGAAAGTTTCCGTGCATTTTCTTGGCCAGTAGCAGTTGGCGGAATTTTTCTACCTCTGCCATTTGCAACGATGTAAGCTGTACTTAGAACAATTCGTGTATGAAGAAATTGGAGATTCAGAAGTTTCAGATTCAGTATATATGTGTGTGTGTGTGTTGGAACATGTAATGGTTGATATTTCAAGCAAGAAGTTAAATTCAACCAAGAAAGGCTAATTTTTAACAATATCGTTGAATGCACAACCAAAAGAGATTAATTTTGACCAAAAGAGTTGTGATTTTTAACTAAAAAAGATACAATTTATTCCCAGATAGATGAATTCTTAACCCCAGAAGATGAATTTTCAACGAAAAAGAATAATTATTTAACAAAAGTTTTTTATTTTAAACTCGAAAAGAATTATTTTCAACATAAAATCAAATAGTTATATTTTTAGCTTAAACAATTAATTCTCACCAAAAATAGTATTTTTGACAAAATAGTGAAATTTTCAACCGAAGAGATAAATTTTCAACTAAAATGAAAAACAAATAAAAATAATTTTTAAACGAAAGTATTCATTCAAACTAAAAAATTATTTTTAGTAGTGGAGTTTTTGACCAAAACAGATGACTTTTTATACAAATATTTGTTTTTCCAACAAAATATTGAATTTTTAACCAAATAGTAGAATCTTTAACCAAATAAGTAATATACAGTAGAAATATATAGTAGAGGTATAATAGTAGACACTTAAAAGTTGAACGGAACCCAGAGTTTTTGGTTAACCCTCGGAAAATTCAAACTACGTTTCAACATTAAAATGCCTTAAGTTAATGCATGCGCTGTGTTTAAATGTTAACTATGATTAACTTGATCATTTACAGTATTCACACAGTAAATTTACATTTTTCTTCTAATAATAAAGGAAGAGATTAAAGACTCGTGTTTAAAAATCGCGCGTTTTGAGGCCTTCAGTTTCCGGTATTCTTGGGCCAATCAAACATCCCTACGGCCCTGACTCATCTCTCCCTTGAGGATCTCTATGGCATAGTTGGCGTTTCACATCGGAGCAGATCGACCTCGAAAGTAAACCTATATTCACTGAGACTGAATATAAATGAATTTTTATGCATTTTCATCGCAATGAGAAGGTATTATTCGTTTCGCGTGAAAATTTACTTTAGCGAATTTAATAAAAACTCGACGTTTTTAGATTCACTGCTTCAGAAAAAATTAATTTTACTTAGGTGTCTGTCTATTGTCGCTGTCGTTGATTTCGTCTATGAGGATGATACTTTGGAATGAATTCCGTTTTGGCGTACTTTCTTAATGCCTAAAAAAAGATCAAGCTTGTCAACAAGCCATTTTTCACCAAGGATCCTGGTCCTATTAGTTCGGAAATGTTTGTTGAAACATAAAAAATCCCATTTTCCGGCGCAAAATTAAAATATTTTGAATATTCACAAGCGAAGGACTTTACACTGCGGCTAAATCAATCAGAAACAAGATAGTGACGTGGAGCTTTAGAGTTTATTGGACCTTATGGATGAAAAACGATACAAAGCGCTCTTGGATTACCGAGGGGGCAGATGTACACTTATGCATGTCAAAATGAAATGCCCGCAATAAAATTATCTTTAAAATAAGAAATTTTGCATGAACTTGATAACTATTATTTGAACACCATTATTATTATTTTTTTCGTGTTGATCGAGGTGCTGACCGGTCCTGTCCCGGCGCTAAGCGTTTTGACTGGGGGGTTCGAAAATGTAATTGCAAATACTATTTATAAAAACAATTCAAGTTGTAATAAAATTAAGAAATTTTTTCAATTTTTTGAAACGTTAGCAGTTTTTTCGACTAATCCTTTCCCGTGACCTGAACTGCTCACTGTGGTTTGTTAATCTACTAGAAGTAATAAAAGTGTTTGAGAGATTATCTTGGAGATTATTCACCAATTCCCAGGTTCGAATACATTAAAACACATCCGAATCAATCAATAATGCATTGGAGTGAGACCCTAACATAATGACAATCGAAATTCCATTACAGGTAAGTTGGTTTATTCCTTCAATAGTTTTTGACTTCGTTTTTTTACATATTTTTATTTCATTTTGGTTAAACAGTCTTAGCAATTCGTTTTTATTATGTTGTTGTTGAAACGTATCAAAATTAAATTAAGCACTCTATAAGAGTCGTAAGATTTTTCCCTTAAACATTTCATTGGATTGTGTTTTTTCTTTAAAAATTTTAATTTGTTATTTTCAATGTCCTTTTCCTAGATTAAACCGTAAACTGCGCATCTTATCAAAAAATCATCAGTTCATCCTAAACTACGACCCAAGACAGATTTATGTGTGAAAATCTTCGGTAAACGTTAACTGAAATTTAAATCTTACATAAAGCAAATAATAATTCACGTATATGTGGAATCTAGGAGTATAAAAACTTATGTTCTCTTACATGTAATGCCGTGTAAGAGTTTCCAAACATCTATTTTCCAATAGGTTGAACAAGTACCCTCATTTTAATATTAATAAACTGTAAATTTTCCTTCCATTATTGCATGAAAGGTGATATAAGTTCCCGTTTTATGGGCATAAATGAAAGGCAGTATTTGTCAATTTTACTAGAAGTTGTTTGAAAAATCATCAAATTTTAATGTTTCCAAACAATATCAATAAGTTCCGAAATAACCATTTTTTATACAGAGAGAGATAGAGGGGGAGGGAGGGGGAGAGAATAACTGAGGGGCTCCTTTAAGTGGGTGAAGAGAAGCAAGTCCCAGGTCTCTGACACATGAAACATCTCGTGTGTAAGAGGCTTGCGTTACACTTGCGAGCCATGGTTTCACTCGACTCAGGTGCATTTGCGCAACATTTGACCCCCCCCCCCCCCATATTTTTTCAAATATCCATGTTTTGAGATCCTCTGAACCTGAAAAGCAGGTTTTTACAAATGTGTCTTATGTCTGTCTGTGTGTGAGCACACAAACTTTTGGAAAAACAAATCTGTTATATTTGCCTTTGGTACACTCTTTGAGTGTCAGAAACTCAACCAACGCACGATATGAAAAAAGTCAAGGGAAGGAAAATGTTGATTTTTGGAAGCCCTACAAGATTATCATGACAACTTTTTTAATTTTCTTGAAACATCGAAAATTCAAATTTTCATCGCACAAAAAATAATGAAAAATCAAAACTTTCATTTTTCGGTCAAACTATGCAAGATACGAAAAAAGATAAAAAGAAAAAAATAGTGCACTAAAAAAAATCCACGAAAATTTCGTAATAATCACATTTTGATAGAACTCGTAGTTTTTGTTTTATGCATAAGAAACAACATTAAATATATAAGAAAATTAGATTTTTGGACAAACGACACAAGTTAAGAAAAAATAATTCTAAAAAATTTCTTCCTCGGAAGAAGAGCTACAGATTTATTACTAATCATTTTTTGATAGAATAGGTATTTTTATTTTAATCTTGAAAAAAAATATTGAAAATTAAAAAATTTAATTTTTGGGAAAAAAGATGCAAGTTGCGAAAAACAACGGATGCACAAATGTTGCTCATTCAAAAAAGATCTATACATTTTTTATAAATCATTTTTTTTATGGAACGCGTAGTTTTTGTTTTATGCATAAAACAATAGTTGAAATAAGAAATAAATTTTGTTAGACAAACAACGCAAGCTACGAGAAAAGATGAAAATACCAAAATTGTGCACCCAAAAAAGATCTACAATTTTTTTATCAATCACTTTTTGATAAGATGCGTATTTTTTGTTTCGATCGTAAATAAATAACATTACAATTTTTGTTTAATGTGAAAAACGGCACAAGGTAATAAAAAATTATTGAACAAAAGTTGTTCACGTAAAAAAGATCTACAAATTTTTTAATAATTATGTTCAGGTAGGATGCGTATTTTTTGTTCAAATCGTAAAAATTAACATTGAAAATAAATTGATTAATTTTTTGAAAAAAAGACACAAAGTGCAATAAAATGTTGATTTAAAAAATTGTTCTTTTATAGGATGCGCACGTTTTTTAATTATTAAAGTAAGACAATAACAATACACTTTTTTCAATATCAATGCTGAGAATAAAAATTAATACAAAATAAAGTACGAATATTAAAGCCGAAAGAGCTTTAACAGAAGAGAATTCAATATCACAAAATGATAGTTTTGATGCTTTGACCTTTAACGCAATGAGAATATGCCCGCGAACAGAAAATTTGTAGACACTTTTTAGATGAATAATTTTGTTTTTAGACACCTTAATGTATCTTGTGTCGTTTCATTCAGGAATTTAACTTTTTACATTCTCATTCATGAGAGTGTAATGTAATCGTCCAAATTTTCGATCTCTGGTTTTTAACGGATCTTTACGTTTCGGCACTCACAGACTCCAAAAATCATACAATTTTGTCGGTGTCTGTCTGTATGTCTGTATGTCTGTATGGTTACCTGCATGTTGTAGCCACGCAAACTTTTGAAGGATTTGTCGAATCGAGTCAGCCTTTGATAAACTTTTTAAGGGTCCCAGAATGAAGGTCAAGTTCGTTGACCAGATATTTTGGATATAAATTCAAAAAGTGAGCACATTTTGAAAATTTTTGAGATCACTTTTTTTAGGATTTGAAAATTCTATGTACGGTTATCAGTAGTACGAAAAAGACAAACCATTTATTTTCATGACATTTTTTGATAAAATCAAAATTGTCAGAGTTATAGCATTTTCAAAATCCAAAGAAATAATCGAAAATTAACATTTTAAGCCGAACAACGCACGACGTGAAAAAAAGTTAAGAGGAGGAAAACGTTTCTTTTTGAAAGACGTACAAAATTATCATAAGAACTTTTTACATTTTTTCGAAAAATCCAAAATTCAAATTTTGATTGCACTAAAAATAATAAAAAATCAAAAACTCAATTTTTCTGTCAAACTATGCAAGATACAAAAAAAGATGAAGAGAGAAAAGTCGTGCAGCTAAAAAGGATCTACAAGCTTGTTATGAATTACTTTTTGATAGGATTCGTAGTTTTTGTTTTATTCGTGAAAACAACATTAAAAATGAAAAAATTAAATTTTTGAACAAACCACACAAGCTATGAGAAAAAAATGAATAGACTGAAGTTAATCATCCAAAAAACAGCTCAAAATTTTTTCAAAAGCAATCATCTGTATAACCTAGTTGTTGAGCACGAAACGCGAGTATCGCAATGAGAATGTAATCGTCAAGGCCGTAGGTGCTTTGAGAACCCTCTTTAAAGTGAAATTGAAAAAAACATGTTTAATTTCACTTTATGATTGTACTTTATGAGGGGTTTGAATCACGGTTTTTGATTTGCGAGCTCAAACTGGGCGCATTTTCAGGACAGCTGATAATAAAAATTAGTGCTAAGTAAAGAGAAAATAATAATGTCATAATGAAAAATAAAAATTGTACATTATTTTGCAATATCTGAATAAGCAGTACCAGATAGAGGTCAAGGCCGAAGGAGCTTTAACAAAAGAGAATTCACAATCATCAAATTGCAGTTGTTAACGCTTTGACCTTTAATTTTAAAAAGTCTGTGCACAAATGTGTGGAAAATACCGAGACCGAGCGCGTAGCGCGAGGTAAATACATTATCGAGCGCGAAGCGCTAGATGAATATGTTCTCGAGTTCGAAGCGCGAGAACCAACAGTCGCGCGCCCGTGGCGCGCTCAAACTAGCGAACAAAGCGAGCCGCGCGGAATGAGAATGTGCCAACGCAGCGGGCATATTTCTTATTTATATTTGATATTAGGTATTTTCACTTCAACCACCAGCTTACTTCACTTCGTTGATTGATGTGGGTTGCTGAGGGGAAAACAAGGGACCAAATGCATGGACAAAGCTTTATTTTTGTAATATCTTCGTAATGAATTATGATTATTATCATTTTATTATGTCATTGAATAGCTCTTAAAAATAAAAACTATTTTTCTGATATACTTATACAGAAAAAATTAGTTTTTTCGAAGATATTAGCAAAATAGGGCAAAAATGGACCGAATCCCATGCATTTGGTCTCTTGTTTTCCCCTCAGCAATGAACGAAGTGAAGTTAGCTGACGGTTGAAGTGAAAATACCTAATTATTCATGATTTAAATGAAAACTACGTATCTTATAAACGACAAGGTCAAAAACAAAACTAATACCTGGCGATTCTAACCTAGCAATCGGTGAGATTGTACGATAAAATAATTTTGTAACAAAAACTTGTAATCGTTCAACAAAATCGAAAAGGAACAGTAAAATCCCGATCCAGCCCACTATGTGGTGTTTTAAGCACTACTAGACTATTATGTGCGCGCGCAAGCGCGCTCTAACTTTTGTGTTCCCTTTTTCTCATTTACTCAATTTTCGAATAACTATTTATTCGTTCAAATTTCTGTACCAATCAAATTCTTGCTGAAATTATATTCTCAAAGAATGTAGTCAGTGAATCCATGTAACGTATAATTTACTATTACTATTGATAATAGTAAATTGCGAGATATCATTTTAAGATTTCAAGTGCACGTTATGTAATTTAATGTTTTGAAAGAAACATAATTCTTGTACAATGACAATCGCGGGTACTTCCACGGCCATTTTTTAAAATCTGTGAATCAAGAAACAGCGCTAAATCATTGAAACATTATCACATTAGAACGTTTAAATAATTCAGAAAAACAGTAGCGTACGACAAAGAATCGCTGAACATAACCTGAGGGTATATGGTCAATTTATGTTTTTGTATTTAAAGCAATTTAAATTTAATATTTATGTAATTCAATATTGTTTTTGTTAATTGTAATGGTGATTAAACTTTGAAACGTGAATTGGTTTTAATAAAGTTTATTTCACACACACACATCCAGATAAAACAACGTTTCTATATCAAACAGAAAAAACAAACAGTTCAGAAATTAGGAAACAAAGTTAAAACACTATTTGGTTATTTAGTTTTGAAATGTACAAATTGTAATATTGTCTCGACCAAATCGGATAGCGAGTTCCGCGTTTAGTGACAGTCGAAATTGTAATCTTAATTCCCTAAGTGGTAAGTGTCGATGAACAGTTGAAGTCTCCAGAAATCTATGTACAAAAATAGTAGGGATGAAATTGCTTAGCATCTATCGGTTGGTTACAAAGAGGGTGGGAATCGGAGTCTACACCCACATCGGTATGGTCGAGGAGGCGAATACCTGACTCAAACCGAACGAGACCTAGGATAAGTAAAATCCAAAATTGTAAAGTATATAGAGACAATAAATCTGCAAGCTGAAATTGGCGACGAAAGCAATTTCAAGAAAGGATGAGTTTTCCCTGAAGATACCTATTAAGAGCTTAGGATCTGGACCTAGACAATTTTTGTCAATTGGTCGGATCATAAAATGCAGCTGCTTACCCTAAACGTAAATTACATGGTTTTGAGAATTCATTGAATCATTTGAATAGACAGAAGTACTGAGAGAAATAACCCTAAACTACTTTAAGGATTTGATATTTAGTATTTAGAAATTTTACGACGTAACAAATATTGTGGTTAAAATTAATTAGCTAATAATAATTAATTAATCAGTTCAGAATGTGAACTTTAATTTCTGAATGTTTAAAATTATTAATAAGCTTTTGGAAAAATTCCAAAAAATTTAAGTTCTAATAGATTCAATAAGTAATCAATAATTTTAAAACATAAAAAGCATTTATACAAATGTTTTCATTTGAATATTCAATTAATTTTTAATTCATATTTTTAACATTTGTAATTGCATCGCTTAAAATTTAAATGATTAATAACTTTTTATACAAATTTTATAAAAAATCAAAACATATGTACATATCATTTTGAAAATTGAATTCAGATAATCATTTCAGACCATCGAAAACATATACAAAAAATATATAATTATAACGAATGTATTAAAAAAAAAACTTTCATCATAAAAATTATAGTCAATATTCAATTACATAACCTTGCAGTGAATAATCAATTGATGTTACCTAATTAAAACTAATTGAAATTCAATATTTATGTAATTTAATATTGTGAAAAAAATAATCAGCTAATAATTAATAAATCAGTTTGGAACATAAAAATTGATCAACAACATTATTTGTATTGAAACATCGAAATTATTTTTATCTTGTATTTTTCTAAAAATTTAAATTAATTCTAATTTTTTTAACTAATTCCATAAAATGTTAAAAAATATTTACATATAATTTTGAAGATTGAATTTAGATAATTA
>CAKNWT010302421.1:0-12849 GCA_932066315.1 Andricus coriarius | reverse complement strand
GTTTGGCTAAGAAGATTAATTCACTTACAAAAATGGAGAATATTCAACAAAATTTATATAAATTTTCAACCAAATAGTTGAATTTTCAATTAATAAAGATAAATATACTACCTAATATTTTAATTTTCACCTAAACAAAATTTTATAACAAAAAATGGAATGTATTTTAAATTAAAAAAATTAATTTTCGACCAAAAATGAAACCAATTTTCAACAAAATAGCGAAATTTTCAAGTAAGGAAATTTATATCAAAATAGTCGCATTTGTAACAAAATAATCCAATTTTCAACTAAGTAGTAGAATTTTCTAGTGTTGGTACTCAAGACAAGAACAATTCAAGGTGGCTAAAATTAAAGGCCTTGAAAATCGAGACCTCGGCTTGGGCTCGTCTTAAAGGCTTGATTTTCCTTCACAGGTACCCGGAATCATGAAAACTTGTAGATTCTGAATATTCTAGTTTCCTGTTGCTAAGTGTAAAAATTCCAAAAATTCATTTCGTTATTGTGACTGGCCTACAGAAAAAAGACTTCAAGACTCCAAGACAAGCCCAAGACGAGGCCTCGACATTTTCAAGCCAGATGCAAAACAATAAATTCAAGACGGAAAGTATATCTTGGCTGTCTTGATGCTTGACATTTTCCGCTCAACCAGAACACAAAATTTTTCCAACCAAACAAGGTGAAATCTGAAATATGAAAATAATTTTTAAACACATTAAGTTATTATTGAACTGTACCATCGCAGGGTCATCTTAGGCAAAATTCTTTATCTTTGTGAAAATTGATCATCTGGAAACGTAATAAACGTTATCTAAGTTTGGAATGTTACTTACACTGACCCACCCTCTCCTTCCTCTATTACCAATCGTCGTTTGGTGCCCTCTCAAAATAGTAGCGTAGCTTATGGACTATCCCTTTTGCACTCTTGTCTCTTTCTTACGTTTTGGCTACTCCTTCTTTTCTTCTTTTTCTACTTCTTCTAATTTTCTCTTTTAAGCGGAGATCGTGCAAGAAAGACACTTCTATAAAGTTCTTCTTGAATTGCATTTCTATACCTTCTTCACCTTCTTCTTGGGCCATGACGATCGATCTCGTATCACCATCTCTTGATATCTCCACCTCCCTTTCATCCTATCTCTTTCCTCTCCGTATATTATCTCTGCACCTCTCTCGCTCAAAATAAGAACTCCCCCGAGCCGGTATGGTAGATCCAGGAGGGTCGAGTATCACGGGTCATCACACGCCGCGTCTCATAATGACCGCGTGCGTCGTAAATAACGTTTGTTTCAATGTTAATCTGTGCCTCCGATCACATCTAATAAGTACGAGAGGCGACGCGGAGAACCGCCGATGGCAATCGCTAAAGTCGGACCCGCAGGGTTTGATAAGACATCCGACTTGATTGAGAACGAAATCCAGATTCCAGAGTGCGGAAGAGACTTATGACTGTGAGAAATGAACTGAACATTTTTGAATGGAAGGTGTACCATCAATGGAATCAAAGAAGATTTTGAAGATCGCATTGAAAAATATTGCCTTACAATTGTGATATTCATGCAAATACTTCTTATTGATGATAATCTTGACTCCGAATTTTTGGGATAGGTACACTAGATTTTAGAACTATTTTTGGTGATGTTCCATCTGGGTGAACTATGTTTTCTCATTTTTCTCATCATTAGTTCTTATATCCTGATTCTCAATCTGGCTTGATGCTGTATCATTGATTTATTACAAATAAATACAAATACGTGCATATTATTGCTGTACATCCATTTTATTTCTGTATCGATCTTTATGCACTGGATTATATTAGTATTTGATTTGTTGCTACATCCATACATGTTATTGTTTCCTGCATCTTGGAGATATTTTCATAATTTTGTATAGTATACTACATGTTGTTTTTTTCTTTATACAATATACACTTTGTCACATTATCCATCTTATTGTTGTATCCATCTCAATTTTGTGTAGACTAAGTGCTTTCTGTAGCTTGGTACTTTATTTAACGTAGTGTAATGTCCATGTTGATCCTGTATCCATCTTCTTACATCATACATAGAAGTCGTTTACATATTATTATTTGCATATCAGTTTTATTGCACCATGCATCCTTGTTCTGCCTTACAATTGTGATATTCTTTCAAATACTTCTTATTGATGATAATCTTGATTTCCAATCTCAGGAAGAGGTACACTAGATTTTAGAATTTTTTTTGATGATGTTCCATCTGGGTGAACTATGTTTTCTCATTGAACTTATCATTCGGTTTTTGTTTTTGTCTAATTTTTCTCATCATTAGTTCTTATATCTTGATTCTCAATCTGGGTTGATGCTGTACCATTGATTTATTCATATTGCTGTTTCATTTATATGAAAATTATTGCTGTACATCCATTTTATTTCTATATCAATCTTTATGCACTGGGTTATATTAGTATTTGTTGTGTTGCTACATCCATACATGTGATTTTTTCCTGCATCTTGGTGATATTTTCATGATTTCGTATAGTATACATGTTGTTTTTTGCTTTATACAATATATATTTTGTCACTTTACCCACCTTATTGTTGTATCCATGTCAATGTTGTATAGATTAAGTGCTTTCTATAGCTTGATACTTTATCCAACGTAATGTCATCTCCATGTTGACCCTGTATCCATCTTCGTACATCATACATGGAAGTCGTTTACATATTATCATTTGTATATCAGTTTTATTGCTCCATGCATCCTTGTTCTGTCCTATAATTGTGATATTCTTTCAAATACTTATTATTGATGATAATCTTGATTCAGCATTTTAAAGATACCTACACTAGATTTTCAAATTTTTTTATGATCCTGTTCCACCTGGGTGATCTATATTCTCTCATTCTGTTGACCTTATCATTTGGTTTTCCTTTTTATCTTATTCTTCTCATCATTAGTTCGTATATTCTGATTCTCAATCTGGGTTCAGGCTGTATCATTGATTTATTCATATTGCTGTTTTATCTATGTTGATACTATATGCATATTATTGCGGTACATCAATTTTATTTCTGTATCCACCTTTATGCACTGGATTATATTAGTATCTGTTTTGTTGCTACATCCATACATCTTATTGTTTCCTGCATCTTGGTGATGTTTTTATGATTTTGTATAATATACATGTTGTTTGTTTCTTTATACAATATACATTTTGTCACGTTACCTATCTTATTGTTGTATCCATCTCAATGTTGTATAGACTAAGTGCTTTCTGTAGCTTGGTACTGTACATAACGTAGTGTCATATCCATGTTGATCCTGTATCCATCTTCTTACATCATACATAAAAGTCGTTTACATATTATTATTTGTATGGTGATATTCAATGGTGATATACAATAGTGATATTCTTTTAAATACTGTTTATTAATGATAATTTTTATTTAGTATTTTTTGGGATATCTATACTAGATTTTTGAATTTTTGTTTATGATCCTCCATCTGGGTGATCTATGTTCTCTCATTATGTGAACCTCATCATTCGATTGTCCTTTTTGTCTTAGTTTTCTCATCATTGGTTTTAATATCTTGATTCTCAATCTGGGTTGATGCTGTATAATTCATTTATTCATATTGCTGTTTTATGTTGATACTACATGCATATTATTGCTGTACATCCATTTTCTTTCTGTATCCATCTTTATGCACTGGATTATATTAGTATTTGTTTTGTTGCTACATCCATACATCTTACTGTTTCCTGTATCTTGCTGATAGTTTCATGATGTTGTATAATATACATGTTGTTTTTTTGTTTATACAATATAGATTTTATCACTTTACCCATTTTATTTCTGTATCCACCTTTATGCACTGGATTATATTAGTATTTGTTTTGTGGCTATATTCATAAATCTTATTGCTTCCTGCATCTTAGTGATATTTTCATGATTTTGTATAGTATACATGTTTTTTTTATACAATATACATTTTGTCACTTTACTTATCTTATTGTTCTATCCATCTCAATGTTGTATAGACTAAGTGCTTTCTGTAGCTTTATACTTGATCTAACGTAATGTCATCTCCATGTTGATTCTGTATCCATCTTCTTACATCATACATGGAAGTCGTTTACATATTATTATTTGTATATCAGTTTTATTTCTTCATGCATCCTTTTTCTGCGTCCATGTTTTGCTTTTGTATCTATAGTGTCCCATATTGATATTCTTCTACTTTATATTTTCTTGCTTCGTTTTTCCTTTAGATTTGTCTTTCTATTTCTTAGTGGTATATACTTATTGTTGTTTCCGCGTTATGTTTCATCATTTTTGTTGATCCTGTATATTAAATCACTGATCTGTCCTAGTGCTTTCTGCATATTTCTTCATACTTTTGATCACCTACTTGTGTTTTACCTCACTTTTGAGAGAATCAAATGTGTTACACACTTATGTTTCCTTTGTCACAAACAAAAGAACAATTCTCGATGAAATTTTAATCAAAAGAATCAGTGATTGAAGAATTGAGTGACTCGATTCGAAGAATTAGGCAATATGCAAGGCTATCTCTGTTTCAAGCGGTAGGCAATTGTGAGGATCTCCGTCGGTCGCTGTTCAATCGGGCGGTCAAAGAGATACGTGAAAGGGACATTGGTCGTCGATTAGCAGAAGGAATGAAAAAAGCAGGGGTCAGAGGATCCCCAAGAGACAGCACGAGACTCGCAATACCTTACGGTATGGGCTATAGTCTAAAGAATATAGCATATTCTACCATACAGTATGGTATAAAACACTATACAATACAGTATAGATTACAACTATATATATAGCAAATAACTTTGTACGGACAAATACCTATAAGGTTTTTGTATTGGTTTCGCGGGAGTCTCGCACCAATCTGTGTACTCGAATACAGCTTCGTGTATCGGCAAAGAATAGAGAGGAAGAGAAGGAAGGAGAAGAGTGAGCGGGCGGATGTGTCTGAGGTAATTGAGGCTAGGGGTCATTCGGGTCGCAAGAGTCACGAGTCACGAGCGAGCGGCTGCGAACAATGCTACAGGGCCCTTCTACCTCTTTCTGTTCGATCTTTCCTTCGTGCTTTCCTCCTCTTCCTTCTTCTCATTCGCTTCCTCATATTGCAACTGGATATTGGATCATATGACTTTTTGGATTTGACAATCTGTATTGGGGTCTAAGTTCATGTTTTCGAAATGGAAAGCTGGCTGCAGAAAGGAAAACAAAAGAGAGGAAGAAGCAGACCAAAGAAGAAGGAAAGATGGTTACAGCGCTAGATAGATATATCATTGATTGTAAGATGGATTGAGCAACAAGATAGATGAACAATAGCAGACCATGTATACTAGCTACAGTAAATTACGTACCCTACCCTGCTGAGGATAGATCATCAAGTTTAAGGCATAAAGTACAATGAGAGATTAAAGAAGATTGTTGTAAATTCGTCTCCCTTAACTATTGAACTTTCTCGGTTGCTGCAGAAGTAGATTAAGCGGGAATGAGTAAAAGGGCGAGTAAAAGGAAACATTTGGCGAAAGAAACTGGGGCGTCCTTCTAAGATAATTACTCCTCGCCAGGCGAAGCAAATCGAGCGTCTACGCCTTTACCTGTAATTTACGTACCGGTCCAGATATCTCTTGTTCCGTTCAACTCAATTCCAGCTTGGGTTCAACGCCTAATTACTCTTTACTCTTGGCAACGAAGGAATCTTGAAAGCCTTTCGAATTACACAACTCCTCGAGGACAAACAATTTATGCTAATTTATTGCGACAGGAAGCTTCATTTAATCGGCTGCATTATTCTCTAAGCAGGCTTAAAGCCTCTTTTCAAACAAGATGAATGTGAATAATGAGTGTCGGTTTTTCTGATTCTATTATTGACAAATTGTAGTTCTATTATACACATAATGTTACAAATATCACATTGACGAAAGGTGTTTAATTTCCTTTGGAGATATTGTCACTTCTTTTTGGCTGGGGAACAATGTGAGCCATAAGGTGGTAAATAAGCAAGGCTCGTTTCTGCCTGTCATTGAATTTGTGTACCACTTTGAAATCGACTCGTATCTTCCTTCGAGATCTGAATTATTGTGTTCCTGCTAGTTGCGTGCCGACACCTACGTGCACCTTGTAGGTTCTCATTGTCTTTGCGACAGGTCAATTGCTGCATTTCCTGACAGGTAGTATAGGGATCCACCAAGTGTGGCGAACGATAGTCTTCCTTGCACTTACAAATCATGAATTTGTACCAGGGATTCTAAAGAAAGATATTTCATGTGACCATTCTAGAAGAAGAAAGATTCTCATAAAATTGTTTGGTAATCTAATTAAAGAATTTTGGTTTTAAGTAAATGACTCTTATTAAAGAGACTTGACCTCTTTCTCAATCTCTAATTAATCGAAACAAAGGTTGCAATCGCAATCAAAGTATCCAGGGGAACTGGCATCCTGGGAAGGATATCGTGAGTTCAAGGAAGCGTGGCCGTGGGCCATCCCTATTAGTTATCCTAACGTGGCGTGGAAGACTTTAAACTATAGTCTTGTAGAGAAAGAGAGAAGGAGCTAAAGCGAGAGAATAAATAAGCAGCTTCCTCTCCAGGGCTAATTCGCGGCAATTGAATGCGTTTAGCCCCGGCTAAATGAAAATCAGAGGCAAAGGCATCAGTCACGGTTTCGCCAACTCGCTGACACCCTGTCCGTCTGTCTTTTGTTTTTAGCCAGACGGGCAAACATTGATTCTGACACAAGTTGAAATCTGCGGATCTTCGCAATTAGTTTCAATATCCATCTAATTGGCACTGACACTACATCCAAAAGAAAACAAAATTAGTCAAAAGATGTCACATGTATACCTCAAGATATGTGCATAAAAATCGAAGTTAGTCGTGTATGTAATATGTATCATTCTTGAGGATCCGGTAAGATTCTGAGACGCGGCTTTGCTCCGCACGTTCGCCTGGCACAATAGGATCAATATCCCGTGGGGGGATAAACTCCATAATCCCCTGGCATCTGTAGGCCACCTGCAGTCGAGCGTTTCGTCACGGCGACCGCACGGTTTACTCTCTGGATGTCATCTCTGGTCTGTCGCTCTTCTCTTTCTTCAGAGGGAACGGCCATCGGAAAATTTCAAATATTTAGACAAGGCAGGGTGATGCCCATTGTCAATTGATCGGCTTTTAGGCTTGTAATGCGGGTTCAACATTTTGCGGCTTGGTTCTTCTTTTTTTGACTTTCTTCGGTTTTCGATTCGCGTTGTCACAGGTCTATTGTTGGTGACATTTCTCCTCGCATTTCTCTTTGTATCAACTGTAAACTGATTTTCTCGGCATGAGAATGGGAAATTTTAGAGTTGTTGGAAGAAGTCAAAGTTTTTTTGCTCTGGGCAAATGTTGACTTGGTGTTCTATCAAAATAGAGTCTAAATGAACATAAATGGAAGAACTCATAGCTTCTTGTATGAAACCACACATAGCCAGTCATTTTCGTTCTCATCACGATTTTATCTCAAGATCTAACTCAACCCGCAAGTTTCCAATTGACGCAAAATAATATTTCGAAAATCAGAAAACATTGTTCCCAAACTCGATAAATTTAGTTTGGACCACCCGCATGAGGGTTCCTTTTTCTCAATCATATGTTTGTATCATTTTTGATCTCTGACAGTTCAGTAGATCGATGAGACATTCGTTGGCCACAAATCCGTTCATCACTGATCGATCTTTTGCATTGCATCACAAAAGCTTTAAGTAATGAAAGAAGATTCGATGTAAAAAAGCCTCAAATGTCGAAAAAAATCAAAAATCAAGTTAAACGTCCGGCTGTCGAAATTGCCTTGAAAGGCGTGGAAACCAAAATCGGATAAACGACAATGAACTATTCTGGTGGGATTTCAAATATTTTCACAGCCACGCAATCCCATTGGTGTGATCCCCTAAATTCCCTAAAGAGTGACTGACCATTCTGAGTCTAGGATTACATACTATATTTTTGGTATTCACCACAAAATCCTTTCATTCGTTTCAAGAGCTCGTCAGCTTCTGTCAAAATTTTTTCTTTGACTGACCGACTTTCCAAGTCTCAAAGTTTACAGAAATAGAAAATTCACAAGAAGATATGAAGTCAAAAATGTACAAATTTTCTTTTCTTTTTATGAACACCATAAAGAAGATTAACAATAGTATATTTTCTTATCCTTAAAGCAGCTGGGAGAAGTCGATATTAATTATAAATTACATAATTAAGCATAAAACGTCTAGACTCTAGATTATAAAATATCAGCATTCAATGAATAAATCTCGAACCTATCATGTATCAAATCCTCTAAATTAATTACGAACATTATGTCAGTGGGTCTACTGTATTTTAATTTGAAATCCAATCAAACTGAACGAAGCCTGTTAAAATTTAATATATTATTGCTAAGTAGAATCGTATTGAGTCTGAGAAAGTCGAGTGTAAACACCGAAATGGAGTGCCTTTGTGGTCGGATTAGAGGATTTGAAGTACTTGAAAAAACACATAATTTTAGTTGTGATCGATGTGGAAGAAGTCGACATAAGTGGACATGTCCGGACCATGAAAAATCTCCTTCAATGGGTATGATCGATCATCGGGACTTTTGGATTACGTGAAACCATCCTGGGTCTCATCAAGAGGCCTCACAGCAGGCAGCAACTTTTGAAGAGACACATCTATCTAACGCAAGATTCGATTCTAAGAAGGGATTTTTTAAAAAGCATTTCTAACTATAGGAGACAAGAAATTTATCTCTGAAAGTATTTCATTATATTTTAAATAAAATTGAATTCAAAAATAAATTTTTAAAAGACACGGAAGTACAATTGATTATTTGCTAAGTAGTTTAGGCTTCAGAATATGTTGGAACATCTTAGAAGATTTCAGAATTTTCCTGAATGTTAAAGAATGAAATAAAGTTAAAGACGTCGATTTTACAATACTCTAGAATCTTCCACAGAATCTTCTACAATATTTAAGAGTATTCAAAATATTTTTTAAACAAGCATATTAGAAAAGAATTTGAAGATTCTAGAATTTCATGAATTTCATAAGACAAGATCAGAAAATATTCATTGGCTCTCAAAAAAAACTTTCTTGGATTCAAAGAAATTGCTGTTAATTCCGGTTAATTCAAACAAAATTTTTGGTTCAAAAAACTTCTTTGGTTTGAGGAAATGCTTCTTTATTCTAATGAAAATTTTTCTTTAATTTAAAATGATTTTCTTCATTTTGAAGTTATTTTTGGTTATTTTCCTGTTGACTTTAAAATTTCCAGCTTTCTAGGAACTTTTATTAGTTGATTAATTTTAATAATTCCTATTGTAGCCAGCTTTAACAAAAAAATGTATCTTCTACCATACCGGTTTCCGGTACAAAATGCCAAAATAACCTAAACTTGTTAAAAAAATGAAAATCTTTTAAAAAATATAATTTTTTTGAATTAAAAATACCAATTTCCGACGAAATGTACAAACCTTTTTTAAAATTGTTAAAAGGTCCTGAATCTTTTTTAAATTATAATGATGTTTGTTTTCAAATATCAATTTTCAAAACAAAAAAAAAACCAATAACACAATCAAAAATTATTCAAGCTTATGAATTTTATTATTTAAAAAAAATGATTGGATTTAAATCTAATGCTTTTTGTTTAATAATTTCGATTTCAGGTGAAAAACACCAATAAGGACTAAATTTGTTCAATTGTGTTTTAAATCGTATTTTTAATTTGTTTAAATACCAATTCTTGGTGTGAAACGCTAACGGAACTAAAATTGGTAAAAAGTTATGAATATTTAAATTCTAATGATTTTTGTTTAAAAATATCAATTTTCGATAAAAAAGCTAACAAAGCCGAGCATCGTAAATTGTTTACAAAAATATATAGCCTATTTCCAATGTAAAACGCTAACATAATCTTTTGTTGGAAATTAGGAATTTTTATGTTTTATTTGTTTGAAAACACTCATTTTCTATGAAAAAAACTAACAACCTAAAATTTTCAGAAATTGTAAGTCTTCTTCGAAAATTTACGATTTTATATTACATTTTTTTTTAATATTAATTTCTAGCGAAAAGCTCTAACATAATCCAAAATTGTTAATTTAGTAAGTTTTATTATTTCGAACAAAAATTATTCGAATTACATCTAATTAATTTTTTTCAAAAAATATCAATTTCTTTAAGGTTAAATAAATATAATTTTCCGAGGTTGATCGCGAAAATTCAAACAGATTTTTGAAGATTTTCTAGAAAATTTCTAAGAATTTTTTTTTCTATTCTACGGGATTTTACAAAATTGTAGGACATTTTTGAGTAGCTTGAAAGATTTTGGAGACTTTTACAAGCTTGAAAAAAAAATGAAGAATTTTTTATAAATGTTCGGAAATATTTAAAAGTTTCAAAATAT
This sequence comes from Andricus coriarius, assembly GCA_932066315.1. NCBI lineage: Eukaryota > Metazoa > Arthropoda > Insecta > Hymenoptera > Cynipidae > Andricus > Andricus coriarius. The sequence goes on along the minus strand of CAKNWT010302421.1, from coordinate 2,423 downwards.
TCTTAATCTCTTCAAAATTTCAAAAATTCCTATACATTTTTCAAACTGTCTTGAATAATTCCTAAAATTGGTTTCGTATCTTCCTGATTCATTTTTGACAATTTTGTAAATCTTTTGTAATGTTTTAAAATCTTTCTGAATATTACCAGGAAGCTTAGGAAATTTTTAATTCTCTTAAAACCTTTCAAAATCTCTAAATTTTATTTCGAAATCTTTAAATTATTTTTGAAATTTTTCATAAGCTTCTATATATCTTTTTAAATGTTTCGACTTTTTCCTAATTTTGAAAAAATTCTGCAAAATAAAAAAAATGTTCTTCAAATCTTCCATATTCATATTCTTCATATTTTCCTAGAATAAATGTTGTAAAATAAAAAATCATCAAAATTTTTTCGAGAAATCTTCAGAAAATTTTGTTATTCTCTTGAAACTTGTCAAAATTTCTAAAAAGCTCCTTAATTTTTTGCTCGAAATACTCAAAAATCTCCATTTAGTTTCAAATACATTTTTTTGTATCCCTTCAAAACTTCTAAATATTTATGAAATTTATTCCAATTTTTTTTCTAAAAATTTGGAATTTTCCAAAATGGACAAATTTTGCTTTAAAATCTTTTACATTCTTTTCCGAATTTGTAGGGAATCTTCTAAAATATTTTTAAACCTTTTGAAATATTTCCTTTAAATTAATTAAAAAAAAAAAAAATTTAAATGTTCTCTAGAATATTAAGAAAATAGATTAATTATCCTAAAAACTTCAAAACCCATAAAAAGCTTTGAAATATCATTTCGTAATCTTAAAAAATCCACATTTTTTTTGCATTCTGTACATTGCGTAAACTAAGATATTCTAAGTTTTTGTTAATAATTTTCTCTTTTATAAAAAATGTTGAGAAATATTCAGAAATAATTTTTATCATCAAATAGAATTAATTATTTGGAATTTTCGATTTACTACATTGATTCTGCAGAAAATTGTGAATTTTTATTAATAGATTATTATACTGAACTCCCGATATAAGAACGATTTCGGGAATTGCTTTCATTGACCTTGATTCTTAATCAAGGGAATCCAAACGTAAACAGGCATGGCCGCATGAATCAATTCTGTTGGATTTGGACGTATGACGCAGCCTGATGCAACCAACTCGCTGAGAGGGCGACCCTCGAGATATTTGTCACGCTTGACTAAGCACAGCCTCTCTTACATCCCGCGGCTCCTCTCATTAAGAAACTAAAAACAGTCACTTGAAGCCACATTCACGCAGTATGCAACCTATTATGTAGTCAACAATAATGAGTCCGAGATTTTCGAGAATTTCGTTCCACATCTATTTTTTTAGATAGGTTGGGTACCGCACTCATTTGCTACACTGTTAGAAATTTTCAGAAAATTCCGACACATTTAGGATATGAGAGACGTTTGCGACTCTCGCCTCGGAAGGGCCGCCGTGCGTGAGTACTCCGTCGAGTATATTGCGCAATATTATGCACTCCAAGTGGAAACGGTTCAGGTTCTAAAGTTTCAGTTAATATTGTTGAATCTTAATTGGATCTTATTCTTTGAAAAGTGTGTGGGTTTCATTTCGGATAGGATAAAATGAAATGGAATCGGTCCCGTGCCGTGGCATAGAGAGGCGAAATATAGTAAGACCCAGCTAGTACATGATCCATTGAAACCCAATCCTCGATATTTGATTGGATATCGAGGAGTTGATTTTTCTCAGCTGTAAATCGAGATTAGTGACGCGCGGTAGGTCGTGTACGCAAACGAATGAATGAATAAGAGTTATCTGAGTGACTTGAGCCGTTGGGTCGGGTTTCGCCCTTTGGAAAGGTTCTGGGCCCTACAACCCTCTACTATATTCGTTGGGTGGTACGCCATTCTGAAACACACTTCTTGACTTATATATCTCAAATATCGTCCAAGTCTGATTTAACGAGAGCCTCTTTTCCATTAACTTTTTGTATATTTTTTTTTATCCGATCCTTATATTGTCGACACTTTTCTCGAAAACAATGATCATATTTATAGTATTTAATTTTTTTAATACTAAGGTCTTTAGTGGACTTAAGACAGAAAAAAATGGTATCTTTTAGAAGTTTAATTCAATAAAAACCGGTGATGACCCAAAAGGGCTCCTTTGGAGATTCAAAAGGGTTCCTTTGGAGACACAAAAGTGTTCCTTTGGAGAACTAAAAGGGTTCTTTTGGAGGCACAAAAGTATTCCTTTGGAAACAAAAAGGGTTCCTTTGGAGGTACAAAAGGGTTCCTTTGGAGACCTATAACGGTTCTTTTGGAGGTACAAAAGGGTTCCTTTGGAGAACTAAAAGGGTTCTTTTGGAGACACAAAAGTATTCCTTTGGAAACAAAAAGGGTTCCTTTGTAGACCTATAACAGTTCCTTTGGAGGTACAAAAGGGTTC
>CAKNWT010302411.1:0-10550 GCA_932066315.1 Andricus coriarius | reverse complement strand
AATTCATAGTTTCGGGTGGAAAATTCAACTTTTTTTTGTGGAAAATGCATTTATTTTGTTGAAAATTCGTATTTTTTGGGTAGAAAATTAAACTTTTTTTTTAATTCATCTTTTTGGCTGTGGATTTAACTATTTTTTTGAAAATTTGTCTTTTCTGGTTCAATTTAACTGGTAGGACATTCGTTTTTTCTTTTTTCTTTTGAGAATTAGATTTTTAATCTGAAAATGAAATTATTACATTTTTAGTTGAAAACTTACATTTGTTTAGTTGGAAATTCAACGGTTTTGTGGAAAATTCATATATTTTGTTAAAATATCGTCTTTTTAAGTATAAAATTAATCTTCTTTTTGGAAAATTTATAATTTTGTTTGTGGTTTTAACTATTTTGTTAAAAACTTATATTTTTTAGTTTGAAATTAAACTATTTGGATGGAAATTCATCTCGCTTGATTAAAAATTACATACTTGTTGAAAATTCATCTTCGTAGGTTTAAAATACAACTATTTTGTTGAGTAATCTTTTTTGGTCGAAAATTTAAGTATTTTGTTGAAAATTCGTCATTTTAGATTTAAAATTCATCCTTTATGGTAGAAAAGTCATCTTTCCTAATTGAAAATTCATCTTTATTTCTTTTTGATTTAAAATTTCAATCTTGTTTCACTGAAACACTTGGTTACAAATTCAACTATTTTGTGAAAATTTTATTTGAATTTAAAATAATTTATTTTTCTATTAACGTGAATCCGTGCATAGGAAACGAATTCGTTACTTTCGGAGGGAGGGGGGGGGGTCTAAGGGAAAAACTAATGTTGTCAACTAGGGGGAACGGGGGTTCAAAAATATCCCAAAATTTGTAACGTAGTTTATGGATGACTCCTTATCTGATATCTCTGTTGCGCACATGTTTCGATGTACAGGTTTTAAATGCTTCGAAAAAAAATGTACCCATTATTATTATTTAGCTTCCGTAGAACTGCTTGTAGATTTTCCTATTTCTTACCTAACGCCACATTCCACAAGAAAAGTTACTTGAAAATTACAAAATTTGCAGAAGTTATGTATTAATTTTATTATTCAATCTTGAACTCTGAATCATTTACAAAATGTAAATATTAGTGTGGTCGAAAAACATTATTTTCATTGAATTTAGTTCAACTCATTTTGAGTTTTTGTATGTAAATTCACTTTAATTGCTCTGAATTTACTTAAATTTGATTTAATTCGCTTTACTTCTGCTTGAATTTATTTCAAATTCTATAAATTTCCTCATATTCTTTTGAACTTAATTCTCTAGACATTCTTTTTAATTAACTGAAAAGCTAATTTGAATTGACTTTAATTGATACAAATTAATTGAAATTTCGTTTAATTCACTTGATTTCCTTTTGAATTATTTCACCTTCAACTTCTTAAATTCGAGTTCACTCGAATTTACTAGAATTCACTTAAATTTACTGGAATTCATTTCAAATTACTGAATTTTTATATATTTTCATATACATCCGAATTTTTGAAAATGTTTGTTTCTCATAGATAATTCTGATGATGTAATTCATCTTTCTAAAATAATTTCATACTCTAATCTAGCTTGGTATTCCAGGAAAATAAAAAATACATTTTTGCCCGAAAAGAAAAATTTGTCTTTTTACCAAATTGAGTTAAGCGGTGGCATGCTAAAACACTGATATAAAGGTCTTTTCAAACTCATTTTAAGGTGGTACTTTATTTATATTAAATAACAAAATAATAAATAATGTTCCCTACTAAAATACTCAGGAAAGTGGCGTACGTAGATAATCCTCTAATATTTTATTTTCGATGTACACGTGTACACTCTTCAAAATTTAAAAGCCTAGTATAATGCAGTATTTAATTCTATTTTTCTAGTGGTGGGACGAGGTCATGGACATATTTGATGGGGTAGGCCATTTTTATAAATATTTAAGCCTATTTAAGACACCTCTTCTCAGTACACGTTGTACGTCGTTTCTTTCTTTATCTGACTTCGCAATGCATCAATAAAAATTTTTTGAAATTCTGGACGCTTTCAAAAATCCGTATCTTTGATTCTTTCTCATGATCTCTTAAGAGCATTTTTTAAAATCTGGGCTTGCGGTGTCATATTTTACGGCCAAACGGTTGAATGTTTAGGTCTAAATTCTAAATATTATTTTCTTCTTTCTCTCGAAGCTATTTTTTAGTAAAACTATTTATATTTTGTTTTAAAATTTAAAAAGTGCAATTTTATACGCCTGGCAAAGGCAGCCGGCCAGGGTGCATCATGTTAGCTTTCTCCGGCTTAAACAGTTTTACCAACAAAAAATAGGTTCGAGAGAAAAAGAGACTAATATTTAAAATAGGTATGCACATAAATAAGACCTAAATATTCAACCGTTTGAACATGAAATCTCACCCCACAAAACCGGATTCAAATAAATGCCCTTAACTTTATTATCACATCATCTGTACGTTTTGATATTGTCAGCTGTAGCGAAGTCACATACGGGAAATGAGACTCTAACTTTGTATCTAACAACCGACTTGATCTTAATTGATTGGCTATCCTCAAAAAAACTAATTATATCATTAAATAAATTAAACTTTCTTCCACTAACTTGCTCATTTGTTTAAATTGATACAATTGTTTCAAACAAATTGTCAATCAGGGAGTTATCGTGGCTCTGATGGTATAGTATACTAACCTAAAGATTCTCTTCAATTTATAAATAACCATATAGTACAGTCGCTAATGACCCTGGCAGTTGATGCGGCTATAAATATTTCAATTAATACAAAAATATTGTCAATCAACTGATTTCAACAAGGAACTGGTTTTACTAACATACAACAATCTCACTAATTGGCTTCTAAAAACTCTCACCATATCTGAACATAATGAGCACCATCACATTCATCATCTTCGTTCTTTATCTCTTGTTCTCTAACTATGATAAAGAAAGTTTCTTCAGCACACAAAAACACTTTCTCTCTTTCCTCGCCAAAAATCTAGCAGCTCCACAGTCTACATGGTATATTCAAAATTTCTCACATAATGAAAAGTTCACTCGTAGTAAATGTACACCAATAATCTTAATAAATGTGATCGATGTGTGTCTTGGTACTTGTATCTCGTGTGCGCACTGTCTCCCCTGGTGATCCACGATGATGCTGAGGACAGTGGCTGGACGAAAATGGACACCTTCATCCGGATGGCCATCATCAACTCCAGAAAACTCCCTCACGAGCAATGAGTCTCTCCTACCGACCGGCAGACAGTTACAGTGTAAGGGTACCAAATCTCAGCTCGTATACCAAAAGTACAGAAATCGGTTCCGGATTTCGAGCTCGGGAGCTCAAACGCGAAAATGGATACCAGCATCGATTTGAGGACCTTGATAATCTTGATCCCCATCCGCAGTTTGATAAAATTCGTTCTAATATTGCTCGCGGCCGGTCCAAGACAATTTTTCCGGATCAGACTGCATCTCTTGCCGGTTTGGGTCTCGAAATCGGTAGCAAACTTTACGCACAAAACTTGACCTTGAACGACAACAAAAGTGAGACAAAGAATTTAAATGAATATAAAATCAAGACAAAGACAATGGACTACAATTTGGACCGAATTATTCGACCCTTGGGCCAAACAGAGTACAGGAATTTGGGCATGCTGGAAGGAAAATCTAAGAGCTTCGTTCTTCCGGACCGTTGTGTCCCGCGATCCGTACCGCAGACCGGACCCCGATCGCTGAAAATTGAGGATCGCTCGTCCTTACTGCCGAAACTGCCGAGCCCTCGAAATCATCACCATCATCATCACCATCACCAACGCACTCCACCTTCTTCTACTTCTTCTTCTTCCAGCACCAATCATATCACGCTACTGCCACCACCGCCACCTTCTACTTCTCTGACGTCACCTTCACGGGTTAGAGCCTGGCACCTCCACCAATTGTAGATTGCACGATCTTGTTGTATGAGTAGTGAAACACTTGCAACAGATTGATCACAATTGATGTTTAGGATATTTATTTGGACCCTGCACACTACACTTATATTATTTGATATTTCTAATCAGGTCCTGTGTAGAAAATGAAGGGTTTTGATCAGGATCCTGTACACTATACATGACAAGATCCCTTATGAGAATCCATACACAAGAACCTGTAATTGTACTTAAACTCATTTGAAAGATTTTTTAATGTCAAATTCAGGAAATAGATACAGTTTCTCCAGGTGTATGGTTGATTCACTGATAAACCTTAGATTAAATGTGTTTAATCAAAATCTTAGCTTTTAATTTAAAACTAATCATTATTCAATTCATATCCTCTAAGTTTAAATGCAGAGTATTTTTGTTGTAATTTGTATCATTCACATTAGATTATATAATGTCATTTTCTTGAAATTTATTTCAAGTTAATATAACCTAAATACATGTATTTTTACGTAATTTAATTGAAATTCTTTGTACCCAGTCCTGCTCTGGCAGCACATGAGTGTCTTCATCATTGAAATTGCAATCTTGATGCACGGCACCGCGATATTTACCGGTAGGATGGTCATGATCCGAGTGTTTCATATCAATAACCTTAAAGGTTTTTCTTTCAAAATATGATAATTTTTGTTGTTTCGAAATCTAGCCACGGGATTTTCTTAGAAAAAATTGACCTAAAATTATTCCATATTCTTTTCAGATTAAAATATTTCATTTTAGACATTTAACGTAGTTAACTTCACTACACCACAGTTTATAGCTTATAGAAAACCATTGCCTTTATTTATAATTAGACACAGGGTTTGCTGCAAAGCTCTTGTGCAAATCCTCTCAATATACGACCTCTAGTTACATTGCAATTCAGTAAATCTCCCCCCCCCCCCCATAATCAAATTGGGGTCGTGCACAGAATACGTCACACGTTTTTCTTTTGTTAATGACGTTGTCACCCTTTTGAATTCAAGGCAATTTTATTCTCGTCTTTACTTAAACAAAGGAAAAACGTGTGAAGTATGATATGCACGACCCATTATATATATATATATAATAAAGCTCACAAAACTAAATTGCACGTAGAATTTATCATTTATTTCATCAATTATAATTATTCTGCTATATTCTGCACTTAGTTTCCAAATTTTTAGACCCTAATCAAATATCGATATAAGTCTTCCTAATTCTGATAAGTGCTCATTATTTATTAGTCCCCAGTTTTTAATTTGAATAAAATTGACCCTTATTGACAAATTCTACATTAACCTTGCTCGTTACATTAATTCTAACCACAGTTTATCTTCTTCAGTGCACAGCATGCTCTCCACTTGAACACATCAAACGCTTTGCGGTGCCTCCGAAATGAATGCTACTGCAGTATTGCACATATCTCTTATGTTAAAAACGATCAATACTCGAATTTGCTTTATCAACCAAAAAATATCTTGGCCAAATACTCTTGACCAAATAAACATTATACAGATGCGAATAATAATGCACTAGCATGTAATTTGTACTATGTGTCATAATCGTATACCCTTCATACTCCTAATATTTAGTTATAACAAGGTTTAAATAACGAAGCCCTTCTCCATTTTACAGCCGTTCGACCAGCGTAATACTCACTCAGCAAAACCTTACATGTCCCAGTAAGTAACATTTAAACAAAACTGTTTTTACTCTTTCCGTAAAAGTAGTGAGGGTTAGTTTATTGTCAATTGAAACCTCAACTCTTTAATTAATTTAAAATTTTCTTATATAAGAAAACTTATAATTAAAAACTTCGTTCTCTAATTTCTTAAAAAAAAATTTCAAGTAGAAAACTTACAATGAATAATCGATTAATAAAAGTTAATAACTTAACATACTTAACATACTGTAATTTCAAATTACGTTTAAAGAATTTTATGAAAGGGTTTTTGCCGTCTTTGCTAGATTTTTTGTTCTGTAATCTGTTTTTTGAATTGACCTAAACTAACAGAAGAAATTAAGAAAGTGATTTGATTTTCAGTGCTTTGAAAGAATCCGGCTATGAAAGTGATTCTACGTTAATATTTCGTAGAAGAGAAGACGTCAATCCTTTAAGCCCTCTAAGCCCTTTAGAACAAAGGATAGCATATAAAACGGTGCAACAAGGTGGGGACGTGCCTCTCCATGGTCTTCGAAAACCAGCGCCAGAACGTCCAAAAGGTAAGATTTCAAATTAAATCTAATGCTTTTACTGGGGTTCGCATCACCTCTCTATTTTTTCTTTATTTTACGAATATTCATCTGTTTATCACAAAACTAAATAAAACGACCTTTTTATTACTTTATTAATCTTACTTCGGTATTAATTACTAATCAGGCATGTTCAAGGTTTGATACTAATATCTCTCGCCCTAAAATGAATAAAAAAGAAGATTAGCTGCGACCTATCCAGCATGCTTATATTATTTATTAATATAAGGAATCTTAACGAATCGATCGTTTTTAAGCATCTTGGTTTTTCAGACGTAGAACAGAGTTTAGACAATGTAGAAAGAATTTTATATTATCTGCAACCTGCACGTTCTTTGCAATTTGTGGATTATTAAGTATTCCGTATCTATTTTATTATTTTACATCTTTCACGAGCTTTATAAGTACCTTTATTGACAACAATCTTGGTTTTGATTATAATTTCATACACGATGTTTGGTTCCACTTACAATATTTACGTCACTAGCATGCTCGTTAATATCAGCTTCTGAACGGCTGAGTTATTCTTTTTACAAAGAGGAAGTCGACTGGATTTGGCAAGAACTTCCCATTTTTATCATAAAAGCTTGTGCATTCTTTAACACTTAAAAGAATCTCTTTTCGCCGACAGAAATAACTTTTCCAAATTTCTTTTTTGAGTAAATTTGAATTTAAACCATAACCTATGATTAATTGTTAGAAACTATGATAAAAATTTTGAAATTGTGAAAAAATTAAAAAATGCTGTCACTAAAATCTGCCATTATGGAGGCTTTCTTGCATTAATATTGGAAGCACTTGCAAAATTCAAAAAATTTCGCTTTAACTGAGGGGTTAACCACCACTGAATTCCGTTCAATTAACCTTGAATTCAAATTAAATTTTCTCATTTGACTTTGTATTCAGTAGATTTGACCTTGAAATCAGTTCAATTCAGGTAATTTGACCTAAATTCAGTATAATTCAGTTGAATTGATCTTGAATTTTTGGTTGATTTATTTGAATTGACCTTAAATTCGATGTAGATCCAAACAGCAAGTGGTGAATTCCTCACAATTAACTAAATTACACTCGCCACTCTCTTAAACGTCTATCGATATTGGTACGCAAATTTTTCTCTGCCGATTTTTATTCTCTCTCACACAACACGTGCACCACGAAGAGGATCTCGATCTTGAGCGACGGCACGCTGCGTTTTAAAGTGATCTCACACGGCTTGACCTTGGTGAAAGGGTACGCCATGATTAGCCCGACGATTACCATTAACATCATCACATCCCAACCTCTGTCCACAGACGACTCTGAGATCGAGTATTTCCCGATCTCTCCCACTTTGACGAGGATTCGAGTTCACAGGAAAAATCCTGTAGCCTCGTCGTTCAAGTCGTCGATGACTTTTGCACGATACAAGAGGACAGCACCTTCTATGGCGACCATTTCTTCGAAAAGGTCAACTTCCGAAACTCATGCCCTGCCTGGAAGACAACAGAAAGGCTCATCTTCTTTTTCGGGTAGACTTGCGTCTAGAGTGACATCTCCAATTCGACCTCCCTCACCACCAAGACGAGAATCCTCCAGAAATAATCGAGCACTTCAACTCTACTCCAATTGTAACAATTCACAACAACCTAAAACCAGACACGAACAGTGTTTTGTAGCTGATAAAGTTTCGAGTATTAGATTCTTGAGAGAACGACTCAATTGCAATTTGGAAAAACACAAAAGAGAGAGGGACGAAGCCCAGAGAATCAGAACTACAAGAGCTGCTTCTTCTAGTCCTGTTTGCTTAAGAAGATCATCAAGAATCCTATCACCAGATCCTGTAAAGCACAAATCAGAAGCTTGTCTCTCTAGGAGTCTGGACCGAATTCGTCCTCGAGTTTCCTGCATTTCCAGTCCTGTGAGAAGTACAAGGGAGCCACCAGAAAGGATATTTTTTCCTAAGAAGACGTGTGATTTACCGTCTAAAACTCTAGGAAAGGCTACACCCATCTGCCAGCATACCGTTACCAAACCCTTGTCAACTTCTGCAAAGAAAGAACAATCCAAACTTCGAAGAACAAAGAAAGAACAAGAGGAGTCGTGCAAAAGACTTAGCAGATCTTCTGCTGATCTGTCTGCGCCCGTTGATCTACATAAGCCAGTTCCTAAGCTGAAAGATAGAGAAGGACCCAGCAAAGTTTTTCCTCCTGGTACTATCTCTAAAACCTCAACAGCTCCTTACGCATCAAGCTCCAGTCTCAATAAACCAAAAAATCTTAAAGATAAGTTTTTGAAAGTCACAGTCTCGATATCCCCTAAAGCTAGAGAAGTTTTGCAAAAGTCGAAAGAGACAGATAGCGTTACGAGTTTATCAAAAGCATCCACAACTTCGACGCCGGTTTGTGTTCGGAAGTTAGACGAGGTTCCAAAGCCAAAAATCATCAAGCCGTTAGCTAGAGAATCGTCACCTTCCTTATCTTCTATTTCCAAAACTACTTCTAGTGATACATCAAGAAGGAAAAAGTACCGGGATAAGCCTCAGACCATTGTGAGAACATCCGCAGCTAAACCTCTCACGATACAGATAAATCCGGAAGATAAAAAGGCACCAAACAAGACAATGAGGAAAGATAAAGTGGAAAAAAGTTCAAAATCGAAGAGTTACAATGGTAAAAAAGGTGAGGTACAGAAACCTAAATCTATCAAAAGACCGGAATCAGATAGGAAACTTGGACAGAAGGTTAACTCTAAAGATGAGATGCCAGCTTTGACTGTCGAGCAAATCAAGAAACATCAGGAAGCAACAAGGTCTGATACATTCTTTCAAAGTCTTTTTCTTCGAAATGTTTCGCCAACCCCTTCTCAAACTAGCATTCTAAGAAAATCAGCAGTACTTGAAAGGGCGAAGATGTTTCAAGAACTAGGAACACAGAGCTTCAAATCGGAACCATCTCTTAGGTCCCTGAACATCTATCTTACAAACAAGAGAGCAGTTTCTGATTCTAGATTTAAAAACTGGGATCGAGAAAGTCTTTCTTCGAGGTCTTCGAGTCCTCGTGGTGTTTCCTGGCCTGGTAGGGCTATTTTCCAAAAAGTGAGTAAATTTGATAGCTTGCTAGGTGCTGAAGATTTTGGATCTTCTGCTTCTCTACGAAGTCGCAGTCCTGATTTGGTGAGGGAAACCAAAGAGAGAAGTCTAAGTGAACCACCTTTGAGGACCTTGCCGGAGCAAAACTTATCACGTTCGTCATCACCATCACCTACCAGGTCTCCTTCATCTCGTCGGATACAAAATCTGAGACAATATCAGAATGATACTAAAGATCAGAGAGATTCTGGACCAAATTTAGAGGAGAGTCTTGAAAGAACAAGGAAAGTCAGAGCCAGAAGTGCAAGTCATGTGGACGATTCTCATGATAAAAAAGCAGAATTGGGTTCCAATCTGTCTCTAGCAAGAAGCACCAGTTCTTTAAATACTGATAGAGAAGACTATCATCAGTATATCCTAGAGATTCTCCACTGCAAAAAGAAGTCAAACCGGTACAAAGATTTACACGATTTTTATGCAAGTTTAGAGAAGATGGGAGAATTGGAGAAGACAACTTCAAATGGTGATCTTCGTCCTCGAATGAGAAACGAGGAGATAATAGATTACGATCGTTGGAAGGAAGTTCGAACCAAGGAGAAAGCTCACCAGGAACTCAAAGTTCTTTATGGAAAATTGAAAACAGCACAAAAGGAGAAGGATTTCCTCTTCAGTACTAAAGACGTTGATAGGTACAAATGGCGAGGGGATTCAGGACTTAGATGTAAGGAAAGGTCAGTTGAAAATATTAGAGAACAATTTAAGAAACTTGCTAATGAAGAAAGTGAATTGGAAGTAACGAGACAAAGGGAGATAGCGTCTAAGAAAGATGTTTATAAGCCTCTCTGGAGAGGTAGTTCCGTCGTTAATGTTGCAAATACTATGTCAAGAAAAGCGAGTGATAAAGCAGACCAGGAAAAGTTGAACGTAACATCATCTCTTCAAAGGACTCTTGGGGGAAGTAAGAATTTTTGGAGCAGTTTATCGATTGATCAGGTGAATACACTCAAGAATCAATTGAACGAAATCTATGGGAGTGATAACCCTAAGGTTAAGTCTTTAAAAAAGAAAAATGATCTCTCAAAAAGTGAGAATCCTTCCCAGAAACTCTCTCCTAAGCATGATTCCCAAGGACAATCAAGAGAAAAGTTAAGCCATGAAAAATACTTATCGAAAAGGTACGAAATCATTGTTCCGAAATCTGGAGATTGTTCGAAGGAAGATACCAAACTTCATGTTAGATGTCATTCGATGATTGTCGATAAAGACGAAG
>CAKNWT010302409.1:0-20165 GCA_932066315.1 Andricus coriarius | reverse complement strand
TCTTCGATCCCTAAAAAAGTTGGCACGTTTCGATCAAACCCTGAAGTATAAGTTCAATTTGACAAAAAACCAAACTTTCCCCATATGAATTAACTAATAATTGAATGAATATAATATTAATATTATTGAACCTATGTTCTTTTCAATTATATCTGCAGCAATTCGAATGATGAAGGAAAATCCAAAATTGAAAATGCACAAATTCCATAATTTAAAAAAAATGTGTATAATGTTTTATAGAAATTGTAACTGACCATCACTCTCACGATAATTGAAACTATTTAGAGAGAAGAACAAACTTGTTTCAATGAAAATTACAATATTGTTAAGTACCCACGGATTGTTATATGTAAAATTAAATAATAACAACTGTTTATTGTGCATTTTACATAGAAGCAGTTACTGTAAATCTCTCTCACAAACATTCGACTCTCGATTTTCTCACACTTCGAGTAAACATATAATAAAGAAACAAATGAAAATGCAACAATCTCTGACCAAGGTGCTCTTGGAAATTTAGCACACTTCAATTTAAAACAAAAATACTTGAAGATTTGGGCAAAATTGAAGGCTGTATACTGTTTTGAATGAAAAAAATGCGCTTCCTCCCACAGTGCATGCTATCGCGTACACTTCAACATTTCTATTATTACTGCAAATATTGACCGATTTTCACGAATCTTTTTTGCACTTTCTTCAAATTATATGAATAAACTATTTCTGCTGATTTAAATTTGACCCACGCAATGCTTTCATAATTTTGGTTTTTTGAACCGGCCTGCATCTCATAACAATGAAAGGGTTGATTCGTTTCGGGTAATTCGATGCGCTCTGGACTCTCCACTCGCGCTCCGGGGAGTCTGGCACTAAAACTTGAAGAGGGTGACCGGCCCGGTCTCGAAAATACACGCTCAGCTAGTACTGAGAGGCACTGCATTTTTTTCCATTGTTCTTTTCTTTTTGTTTATAACGTAAAATATAAACATTTTTTCAAAAAACCGAATCTAGCCGGCAAAACAGACCAATATTTAGATGAGGTATGCAAAATATCAGACCGAAATATTCAACCGTACGGCCGGAAACTGACATCCCGTTTTATAATGCTGATACACTGATAGAAATGAATAAGTGGTACAACAATATTTATGATTAAATTAGCTCTATTTTATTGCTGGTATAGATACAGCCACACAGTATGTCTGTTTTGGCCATCCGATTCTTATTGCTTACGAAAGTAGACGCGCAGGCGCGATCAAGATGGGCCTGTTGTGAACTAAACAAAGTGAGTCGGGTAAATCAGTCATACAAAGGGTATTGCTAAACGACAACATTTCAGAGATAGTTCCCTCAAGCAAATGTTTAATAGAATTACACATTTCATACAATAGCAACACAAATATTACATTTTTGTACCACAAATATAAGTAACTTGTATTTACCATATTTCAGTAAGTGCATTTCCTACTCTTTATCATTGAAGTACACGTATTATATTATAAATATACTCGTAATTTTTCAACCAACGATCATATGGTTAAATCAACATTATTATTTCTATCAGTGTAAGGCGCCTTAAGTATAGCGCGTTTCGAGAACGAGGGACACACTCTCCCCGAGTCACCGTAGTGTACACCTCGAAGCTACTTTAATAAACGCAAGTTTTTTACTTTAGCCCGTTTGCCTTATTCGTGGACCCCCACTTTCTAACGCTTGCCTGCCACGTTCACAGCAGCGTCACACCCGATCCCCGTTACGGAGAGGATTACTCCCGTATCGGTAGCTATCGCCGCCATCGAAACATCGCTCTGGATACCCTGGACCACCCCAAACCACCCTTGCCCTTCTTTGAAGCAGATGTCCGTTACGGAGAGTATTACTCCCGTATCGCCCCCCCCCCCCTCTGCTATTATATAACGAAACCTTCCCTCTCGAATTAAATAAAGTAATCCCACTTTATTTTATAATTTAATAACTTTTGAATCAGTCTCAACCCACAGAGTGACCTCAAACCTACATAAAACGCGCAGTTTTCGATTTATCCAATTATTTTGCAAAACTTTCTTACTCAGTTTTTAATGCCAAATAGCAGTTCTTAAACAATAATTTAAAATATGTGAAACAAAAAATCGAATTTCACTTATTTCAGAAATGGCTCAATACTTTTGGTCTTTAAATATTAAACACGTTTAAAAACGATCCAAAAGTAATAAATGATAAAGAAAATCAAGTGCAAAAATGCTTTTATATCCTCAATGTCAAAAGAATAATTTTATGCTGTACAAAAACTTCCATAAAACGCAGTTTTCTATTTATCCAATTCTTTCACTATACTTTCTTACTCATGTCAGTTTTAAATGTGGAGTAACTTTTCCAAAACAACAATTTAAAATATGTAAAACACTTAATTGAATTTCACATATTTCATAAAGGGCTCAATACTTTTTTTCTTTACAGATTTAAACCGTTCAAAAACTATCTAAAAATGATAAAAAATAAAGAACAGTCCAGTCAAGCAAAACTTTAATAACCTTACTGAAAACAATCTGCTATATAAAAACCTCCATAAAATGCACAGCTTTCGATTTATCTCATTCTTTTATAATACATTTTAACTTGGTTTTTAATTTAAAATAAGAATTCCTAATCAAGAATAGAAAGATTTTTTAATTCCAATACCCGTTCCAGTAGTAGATTAGATACCGAATACAGCCGGTCAGAATCCAATTTGAAATAAAAAAAAACTCTTAAAACCCGTTTAGAACCATATACATATAAATGCAAGTGGATCCAATGTGCTATCTAAAAGGTTTCTATTAATTGCTTAAGCGGCATTTTTAGTAGGTTTGATTCCGAAGGTCTACTCAAGTACCTAATTGAACCTGTTAGGGAATCAATTTCATACTTAGAGCACTTCGAATAAAGTAGATCCCAATAGGTACCTAATAGAGCCACTTAAAATATATTTCTTCGAATTTAAATTCCGATTAATTCGATTCGAACAGGCCACTAAAATCCTAATAGGACCTGTTAGGGAAGCAATTTCGTACTTGTAGCACTTTGAATAAAGCAGATTCCAATAGGTACCTAATTGATCCGTTGAAAACACATTGCTTCGAATTTCAATCCGGGTTAGAACAATTTAACAAAAGAACATAAGTACCGAACGAAACCGGTTAGAAACCAATTTAAAATAATAATCCTATTAGAAACCAGTTAGGACCATCTAAGATTCCAACTGCATCCTATACGTTTTCTAAACGATTTCCATTGACACCTAACTTTCATTTTTACTGGGGTAGATACCCGGGTACCGTGGGTGTTTCCGCGACGCATATGTAACCGTCCGCGAAGAAAGGGACCTAACGCGTGGTAGCTTCATTTTACATGAGAAGTGATTGAAGAGGCTGTTCAACACAGGAACTCCACAAGAGGGCCTCACTTTGCAGTTGAATAACAATTCGAATGTTTTAGATATTGGAATAATATTTTTTATTATTGAGGAGCAAATAAGAAACTATAGATGGGTGTAAAAAACTAAAAATCTATTTTTTCCGTATTAGGTCCCTTTCTTCGCGGACGGTCACATATACACCTTGAAGTCGATTATTTTTTCCAAAAAAATGTCTATATAAATCCTAAATATACGATTTGCTTAGAATTCAGCTAAATAACGGCAATTCGGAGGCCCCAAGCGGAATTCTGATTTTTACTCCACTTACATGCAAAAATGTATCATATTGGATACCCGGGTACCCAGGTGTGTACACAAGGGTTGAGTAAAAAAATAAAAAATCATAGGATAGGGGAGAGTGGGGAGTTGTGGGCCACGCTTTGTTTTCAAGACATAACTTCTCTGAACATCGATAAATTGTCAATGTACGAACTGGTGTTTGTTGTAAACTTCTCAATACATCGACTGAAGACCATAATTAATAAAATTCGTTAACTGCGCAACAAATATTTAGGATGACGTAAATCTTATAAAAATCGATATTTGTGATTTTGGTGGGGAGTTGTGGGCCATGACAAAAAAATAAAAGAAAATGGCATATTCCAGTAGTTTATGTGTATTAAAGTTGCAGTAAATAAAAATTAATCATTTTAAAAAGATGAAAAAAAATTCTTCTGATTCACAATGTATGCAAGTGTAATATCCGGTCCTCATGTTGGCACAATTCAAGTGCACAGCACGATCGCACATGTTGCAGTGAACTGTGTTGTTCCGATTTAAAGTCTTTGGCATTGTACTCTTGCAGATAATGCAAAAGTTTTCAGAACAAGAGAAAAGAAGTTTCACTTAAAAAATTGAAATACGCATTGAGAACGTGTGGCCCACGACTCCCCACTAATGGTGGACCACAACTCCCCACAGCCGACATTTACGAAATGACTGAATTGCCATACACGCAATGAATGTTTTACCGAAGTTGTTTAATTGAATTTAAAGCCCATTGTTCAAGGAATATTTTGCACTAACTTATCTTTGAAATATGCTGCACAACGGAACTTCGAATATCAACCACTTGAGTTGTACAGAAACTTTTATTTTGATTTCTTTAATCAACAATGTAAAAATACTAACTACGCGTATTGAGTCTATGAGAGTCGAGTTCACAAAGTGAGCTCACACAAAAAGAGTCTCTTGGCAGTGGTTAAAGCAATCCTACCCCCCACAACATGACGGAGATTGAGGTGGCCCACGACTCCCCACAGCCCACAACTCACCACCGTCCCCTACTTTTTTCAGGAGCGCGTTTTTAATTTTTTCTGAAAATTTAAATTTTTAATTGTTTTTTCTATTTTTGGTAAAAATATATATTAGTGCACAGAGTGTCGGAATTAGAAATTAAAATGGATAAAATTGAGCCAAAGATATGTAACTTTTTAAAACGTTACAAAAATGTGTAAAGTCCCGTATCTCCGTCAATTTTTTCAATTTTCAACAAATATAATTGGAGGGGTTATTTATCGCTACTAAAGGAAAGAATATTTTTAATGACAGCTGAATCCCGCTCAGTGACGAAAATTTGATGAAATGGCTTAGAATCCACTTGTTCTGAAGGTAGAAATATCTACTGGAACTGGTTTCGGAAAAAAATATTTAACTATACTTTGAAGAATCACAATGTAATTAAAGTCGGAACAAAAAATCCTGACGCCGAGCTTTGAAGGTTTACTACTTGACGAGAAAAAATCGCAGAATTGTGGGTAAAAGACAGAAACATTCTTCAACGTTATACTTGTAAAATGATGTCAGTTTTATTTTTTTCAAAAATTTTTTATCTTTCAGGTGACAGAAAATGTGTGAAAACCCAGGAGAAATGACCCCTCAACTTTTAATACGTCGACTTCGAAGTCCTCCACAAGTAAAAAAATTGGTATCAGAAATTTGAACAAATTCATGAGTATTCTTTAACATGTACTGTACAAATGGCAATTTTTTACTACAATTTAATTATTATTGTAAATCGCAGAATTGAAAATGTAATTGCTCCGGGATAATAGGTCCCCGAAAATTTGTTAATTGATATTATGCAGAATGATCTCCTGAGTCCGATAGTATGAGGCAATTTCGCGCATTCATGGTCATTCTATAGATATTATTAATTAAACATTTTGTAACAAATCATGCTGTGTTTCCTAAAATTATCAAAATATGAACCAATTTATTTTTGAAACTATTAGGGCTTATTGAAATGAACCATTTTTGCTTAATTAAATTTTTTGTCTGCTTGATAGTTTTTGCAAACAAGGCAAAAAAACGAATATTATAATAATAATGGATTCTTATAGATATTTTGCAGGTTCGTCTCCGGAAGTAATTAGATTATGATAACACGCATAAAATTTCTTTTGCACATTTTTGCATATGATCCGTGGTTTATTTGAGAAAAAGGTAAAAACAATTGCTGCAACCAGGTTTGTTTGAACCCGTTTGTAGCCTACAACTATTAAAATTTTCACATCTTCTTCTCTCATTCTGTTCAAGGATGGAAATGCGTGTTATTAGGTGGAAATTATTCCTTGAACATTATTCAGAAGGTGACTAAACTTTAATTTACAAAAAGTTATTAACTATGGATTTTTTTTCCGGAAACCGAACAAGGGGGGGGATCAATCACAAAAAATCAAGTCGAACATTGAAATTTTATTTAAATTGAAACATTTATTTAATTAGACATTTATAAAATGTAAACTGTAAAGACTCTGATACCAATTTTTGCACTTGTGGAGGATTTTAAAGTCGACGTATTGAAAGTCGAAGGTCATTTCTCCTGTTTTTTTTCTTCACATTTTCGGTCACAGGAAAGACAAAAAAATGTTGACGAAAATCAAACTGACATCATTTTACAAGTATAATATTGAAGAATGTTTCTGTCTTTGACTTAAAATTTTGCGATTTGTTCTCACTGAGTAATAAACCTTCCAAGCCAGGCGTCAGGTCTTTTTGTCTCGACTTTAGTAATGGTACGGCTTGAAAAAAAAGAATTTTCAGGTATTTAAGCGAATTAAAACGTATATAAATTATTTATTTAAAAATTGTGTTATTAACCTAACTTTTCTTAATATCATGTCTTAAGTCAAAACCAAAGTAATTTTGGAAAAACTATATGTAATGCGAACCATAGTAGATTAAAAAAATCGAAGAGGTGTGAATATAATAGAAAAGTACAACAACAAAAGGATCCAACTGAATCCCTTCCCTTAACGTCCAATTGATTTGGATTTTCAAACAGTTTAATATTTCCCATAGGCGCTGAGCTGCTTCTTATTGGCTTCTGTTCCGATTACAAATAAAACTGGGTTTTCCAAACTAGTTCCGACCAATCCGTTATCTGATGGCTTCCATTTGGAATTTCAACAGCTGCTGACCTACAGTGTACTAAGGCTCACTGCTGATGGGATCTATTTGAATGTTTCAACTAACAATATAACCTACTTGCATTTCCATACTCAGCCCAATATTTTTCTATTTGCATTTCCAAATAGAATATCACCGATTCCATAGTAAGTCCGTGGTGAGGTTGGAATCTGCTTGGATACTTGCACACTGCAAGCTACTTGAATTTGAAAGCAAAATCTTAATTTGCTTCTATTTGGATTTGCAAATAGAATTTTGCCGATGGCGTGCAAAGTCCTCAATAGTTTTGAGATCAATGTAGATTTGCGAATACTGTAATCTACTTTGATGGCTTTGTAGCCTACTTTTACATCCACACACAATCCGTGTTGGATTTCCAAATAGAAGTTTTCCGATTGCGTGTCAAGTCCCAATTGAGAATGAAAACATCCACTGCGCCAAACGTGGCACTCCGGTGTCATATAAACATGGCTGCGGAAGCCATATTGATAATATGGAGTAGTAGCGATAATTTAATTACAAAGTATGTTTAAGTTTAGAAAATGGTATTTTTGGACTTAGATAGTTTGTGTAGTTACGCAACAGCTACACCTGCATCCAGAAATATGATTGAAGGCCAAAATATTCTTAATTCTGATATTATATGTAATGTTCGGAGCTACCATAAAACTCTCGAAAAAGTTGAAATATATTCATTGTGCCTTCAAAGCAGTGCTTTAACTTCAAACCCACACGCAATAACAGGAAAGTTAATAATTAATAGTTGCACATTTGTATTTATTTTTCCTAATTGTACATTACAAGGCCTAAGAATAGCGTCTCGCCTGAGAGATCGTTTCTTTGCGTCAAGCTCTGTGAAAC
Organism: Andricus coriarius; assembly: GCA_932066315.1. Taxonomy (NCBI): domain Eukaryota; kingdom Metazoa; phylum Arthropoda; class Insecta; order Hymenoptera; family Cynipidae; genus Andricus; species Andricus coriarius. Next base: position 12,442 of record CAKNWT010302409.1, on the reverse strand, counting down.
AGTAAAAACATTAGATCAGAAAGGTTACATTTTCGTTAAATAAAAATATGAAATATTATTTATTCAATTAATATTTAGTATGAACACCTGAAAACCAGTCATCACTTTGATTAAAATGCAAGAAGCAGACAAGTAAATTCTTAACTTTATAATCTTTCACATTTAAATTTCTCAACCAATCACTGTGCTTATCTACAACTTCGATTTTTTCCAAATAAGTTTCGCCTTTTTATTTTAGCACTTCTAAGCTTTGGAACTCTATGAAAATTTAGATTGAGATTTTTATTTTTGGAGTCACGACCACTTACGCGAGAACCTCTGAAACTTGTTGATTTTCTATATTGACGTAAAAATTCCATAATTGGAGCAAATAATTATGAGCTTAGAAGTATTTTGCTCATCAGAGATACTTATTACAGTTTTTATTTATTCAGCGGGACGATCATTACAGTTAAACGCTATGTGTTTGCTGTTTTTCGTGATGTTTTACGCGTATTTAATATGTCATCCGCGGCCATATTGATTAGTCCGCGTAGGGCAGGGCTCACCAAAAGGCAGCCGGCGACTACAAATACTGACAGTGTCAGTCGCGAGACTAGGTCAAACAGGCCCGTGAACAGGCCCTCATAAATCTTGTCGTTCGACTGGTCCCTAATCCTTCACGGTAAATTACAGTTTTAAATGAAAAAATGAAATGTATAGTCAATACAAGTAGAAAAAAATCAGACCCATCGGTGTGAACAATGAGCCGCAACGAGCCGTGACCGTACCGACCGTAACCCTTTCCAGGATTCCTGGAAATCGAAGAAAAAAATGACAGAAAAAATTGGTGGCAGTCGTGCACTTTTCGCCTCAGTCAGCACCTGCTGAAAGTGGTGAGCCCTGGCGTAGTGGTTGACAGTGTCGCATAGCAAGTTTAAATCCCCAATTGCTATGTGGTTCTGCTTGAATGTTTTAACAATGTAACCTACTTTGATTTTTAAACACAATCTGAATTTGATTCTGCTTGGATTTATATGTTGTATTTTTTCTTTGTATTCATGTGGAATAACCCAATAGTATTTCAGCAATAACAGGGTTACAATTCATTATTGAATATGTGCCCTTAGACGGCAGCGCTTCGGTGCCGAACTATGAACTAACGGTTATATACAGAATGCCTTATGGAAAAATGTTTGATTTTTTTTCTTTGAGATGTGACCAAATGAAAACTAAAACTGTATCTGTAAAAGATGCAGGATATGAATTCCAAATATAATAAAATGATTTCAGTTTCATAAATATAGGGATTTTTAAATTCTTGTAAATTAATTAATTGCGCTGTTGGACTGCTTTAGACGCTGTGTTGTATAGTTTGTAGCAGACGACACTCGCTCTTTGTCTTGTGCATGCTGGTACCGGTTTGCAAAGAGAACACGAATGCAGTAAAAGATTTGTGTCAAAAATGGATATAATCATTAAAACGGGCTTTCAAGCATTAACTTTTGAAATCCCATTTAACCCCGAAATTGTGAAAAAGGGAAATGCACTATCTTCCTGTCATATTTACCCTGTTTGGAATCCTTTAATTAGAAAAAGTTATATCATATTACTAAAAAAATAAGGGTAAATTATTAATGAAAACGTACTTTTTGAGTATACCCTACTAAAAAAAATGTCAGGAATCGTCACAAATGTTCAGAAGTTCTGACGATTCCTGAACATCCTGACAATTTCTGACGTGCCTGACTTATTTCTGAAGGTATGCTAATTCACATCCTACCAGGTAGCTCATCGCCTAGGACCGCAGGTAGGCAAACCCAAAAGGATTAAAAATTGAAAATAAATTTTTTTCAGTGTTGCACATACAGATTCAAAAGTTAGAAATTCAGAATCTACGGGTTTCGACGATTTCAGATACCTATAAATTTTCCTAACAAATTTTAAATTAGGGTAAATATAATGTACCTTGTAAAGAGAAAGAGATACGTCAAAACAGAAAAAATTTTCAGATTCACCTTCAGAGTCATTTAATTAATATAAAAATATTAATAATTAAACATAAGTAAAAAGATAATATGCATAAATAAATATAAATAAATAATACAAATAACCTGGGAAATATAAAAGGGATTAGGTTTTCTGGCATTCTATTCTTGAACCCCTAATGAAAGGATTATCCTTCGAACCCAAGGTCTGACGATTTCTGAACATTTCTCATGAATTCTGACTTTTCCTACCGATTTCTGTCCAGAAACGTGACAAAAGTGTTCAGAAATGGTTAGAAGTCCTGACTTTTTTTAGTAGGGCACGTCAAGATATACGCGATGTTCAAAGAACAAAATAATAAATTGGAGAAATAAGTTTACGTCTGACTGCCAAAGCAATATCAGTACCTACGAATGTACAATTTCCATCATTTAACTTTTTTTACGCGTAGCCTATCTCCTTTCATACATAAAATAGAATTGTAAGTTACGCAGACGCCGTCTCGCGCGCTAGCAGTCATTTATCAATTTTAAATTGGGAATTGCACACAGTCAGTAGCATTGACGTATATGTGTTTTACATAAGTCCCTATCGGCGATCCCTGCTCTTGATAGTCTATAAAAAAGTCAGAAATAGTCACAAATGGTTAGAAGTTCTGACGATTTCTCAACATCCTGACCATTCCTGGCGATTCTGACTCTTTCTGAAGATAAGCCAATTCACATCCTATCAGGTATCCTTAGAGCATATATTACATGGAGTTCTAATCAGGGTTAACTGCGCGTCCAAAGGATAGGTAGCGCTGTTCAAAATCTCGGACGGTGAAAGGGCTTATCAATTATAAAGAGATGAGCTTATAACGTGGCTTGTCATTATTTACAATTTTTTAAATATATTTTTTAATTGTTCTCTCAACGAGCACTTGAAAAATGAGACCGGAGAAGTGCAAAGTTTGTAAGCGAAAACCAGACAAGTCAGTAATACTGTTCAGGTGAGTAATTGCTCCCGTTAAAAAGTGCAATGAACAAATTTTTTTGTTAGGAGTGTGAAAAATCAGAATTGTGCAATGATCGAAAAATGTAGTGTTAGATATAAATAATATTGAAACGAATTCGAGCTTGTACTGCAGTTTTGCTATTCAAGATGAAGAAGGAACAGGAAATAGGCTGAATTTTGCAACATAAATTGAGAAAATGTCACGAAAAATGATCGTTTATGTTCGCTGCATTTTTATGCAAGTGCATTTAAATTCACCGTGTAATATGGTAGGAAAAGTATTTTGCTGTCTAATGCAATTCCATCGGTGTTTGAATCTCCACAAATATGTGAAACGTAAGTTGTCTTCAATTTCCAATTAGCACATAGTTAATATAATCTATTGTTATATTAAAACTGCACACTACAGCAGAACTGTTGGCTTATGTAATTTTATTTCGAAATTTGGTCAAATAATTAACAACAATTTCATTAACAATGATTTTTCGTTTTTCCAATTTCCAATCAAGAATATATCATATTATTTACAAAACTTTAGCACTTTCTCATTCAAAAAAGCGCGCGCAAAGTTGCACTTTCGCCGTTTGAGATTTTGATTTGCGACATCTACACCGAGACCTTTTGTTTAAAAAAATGAATTAGAATTTAGTATAATATCGCATAAAATAGGGAAACCCGAGGTTTTATTACACTTATTCGTATGGCAGTACCAAAGTTTAATATTATCATACGAGTCTCTAAAATACGAAGACGTCAAAGCAGTATTCTGAATACGAAATATTATGAATCTCCATTTCAAGAATTAACACTACGAGAAAATGATATTCTTTTTACTGAGTTTTCGAAAAATAATTTGAATAAGAAAAATACAAAATATCATAATCTCGAAAACTTATTTTAGAAAATGATATTGACAATATGAGGTTGACAGAAATCTGAGACGCATAGCAAACTATGAAATCATTATTCTTGATTTTTCATATAGTTTCGTTTGAGAATGCTCCTCGAGTGTTTCCGCAGTTTTCCGATCGTGTCCGATTGTGCAGAGCCGAACATGGAACGCATGCAGCACCGGCCGCGGTCAGTCCAAATCCAATTCGGTCCAATTCCACGTTTTGACATATGTTATATATATTTTTATTATTAAACTTATTTATTGTATTTATAAATAAACACATATACACCGAAGCACTGTACAGGTGTACAAAGTACTCAATTGGTAATATTGATCTTTGCTGTCAAAAATCTTGGTTTTGTAAAAAACCAGGACATTTTGCCTATTTTCAGGAAAAAACCAAGACACCAGGACAGACCTCGAAAAAAGAAGGTATGTCCCGAATCCCCAGGACGAGTGGCAACCCTAAAATTAACTCTTTCTATTTTCAGTTAATTAATTTACTATTGGATTTAAAACATTAGGAATTCTTGCTCACGAAATTTATACACTAAGATAATAAGATTTAATTCAATGAGTACAATTTATAAAATATTACATACTAAGATATCAAATTGGATAATATTATTCATAAAAGAATATTATCAGTTACTTTAACCCTTTGCGGCATACATTTTTCAGAGAAACATGTTTTTATGAAAATTGATATACAGGGGTTTTTGGGGTCGCTGATCAAGAGCCTGTACTCAGATTTTCAAAAATAAAAATGACGGATCCAATATGGCGTCCAAAATTTGAAATATTTCTTGATTTTGTTGAAAAATGGCGGATCCAATATGGCGTCAAAAATTTGAAATATTTCTTGATTTTGTTGAAAATTGGTATACAAGGGTTTTTGGGGTCGCTGATCAAGAATCTTTTTCAAAATGGCGCATCCAGTACGGCTGCCAAAATTTGAAATATTTTTTTATTTTGTTGAAAATTGGTATAAAAAAATCAAAAAACAAAAATACAAAAACCATTAAAAAATAAAAATATACAAAAATATACAAAAAAATTCAATCAAAGGCAACTGTTTTGAAGATATGCAATTCGTCATATGAAGTTAGAGGTCACTGTATTGTTTAGATTCGTCATCAGCATCTCAGAAACACCTGTATATCAACTTTCAACAAAAAAATAAACAATATATCAAATTTCAACCGCCATCTTGTAATCGGCATTTAAAAATTTTCAAAATCTAAGTTCAGATTCATAATCAGCGACCCCATAAATCCCTTTACACTAATTTTCAACAAAATAACAAAATATATCGGATTTTGGATGCCATCCTGGATCCGTTATTTTGAATTTGCCAAACCTGAGTTCGAATCCGTCATTAGCAAATCTAAAAACCCCTATGCATTAATTAAAAATACAAATAATACAAAAATATCCATTTTCGGTCGCCATCTTGGATCCGCCATTTTGAATTTTCAAAATCTGAGTACAGATTCTTGATCAGCAACCCGAAAAACTCCTGTATACTAATTTTCACAAAAATGTGGATAAAATTCACGCTAATAATGAATTTTTATCAAATATTGGCTTGTTTTTGGACTTTGTTTATAATTATTAAAAAATTAACAATCGATTTGAAAGTATTGTCTACAAATTTTGATACTAGAACTTCCTATGATCATAAAACTACAAAAAATTTCAATTAAATCGATGAAAAACTACTGTAAAATCGCAAAAAATAGTATGAAAACAGGTGGGAATACGTATTCCCACCATTCCGCAAAGGGTTAAAAAAATGTATTTAATAAAAAATCAATTTAATCATTGAAAGTGATAGAATGCTTAACCTATCTATTAACAAAATGTCTGAAGCAACAAATCACTCATGCAACAGGGCCCAGATATTTGTCATACTGCCCTGAGTTATCAGGCGACGCCGCTTTGCCGAGATTTTTGCAAAATATTCCATAATGTAAGTTAGCCGTGGGGTTTAGTTGTCAGGGAGAAAATGCGTTAGTAATTTAGGTAAGCTAGGTTTGAATCTCGCCGCAACGTTTCCGATTTTTCATAGCGATTAAGCGTGCGATTATGTATGTAGTGAATAAATTAAGTAGGGGAGACCGCGGCTAGTTGGGACAAAGCGAATTTTAATACTAATATTGAAAATATTGCGCCATATGTTATACAGTAGTCAAAGCTCCCGATACGTAATATACCAGTGTATTTTGATGTAAAAATATTGCGTTTCACATATAATATTGTCGAATATGTATTTTCAAGAGTGGTGAGTAACTTTTTATTTTGTTGGGTTTTTCGTTAAATCGTCCTCGAATATTTTTTTATTTTTAAAACGAATATGAACATGAACAGAGCATATCAACAGCTGCGAGAATTCGTTGGAGAATTTTTTCTAACCTTAAATTGTGGAATTTTTTTCAAATGTTGTTTACCAAAAATGCGTTCGGGGTAGGTTGAGACAGATTATCGCGGGGCAAGTTGGGACGATTGACCGTATTTATTTATTTATTTGATCAATTTACGGGCAACGCCCTTTATACAAACTTCTTAAGAATAAAAGTAAAACTAATTAAAGTAATATAATAATGCAGTTTCGATTAGCTCGTCCTGAGCCGCATTACTGAATCGCCTTGAGCGCATTGCGTAGGGATTGTCTGAAGCGTATCGGAGATACATCGAAGAAATCGATATCTTTACCATGTTGATTAGCCTCGTTGCAGATTCTATTAAGTATTGAGTTGAAACAATAGTTGGTGCGGTGCTAAGGTAGCTTAAAAAATATCCTAGAGCGCAATGATTTCAAACTGACTCTGTATTTAGAGTAGTGCTAGGCATAGCCTGTGGGTTAATGTTATGGCTTAAACTTTTGCTTAAACTTGGAATTTTTCCTGTCTATACCGAAAATCTAGAAACATGAAATCTGAAAATGATATAAAGTGACTCGATAAGCTTTCTTCGTACTTGAACACAACTAAAAAATAAAAAAAATAAGTCAAATGTCTTTAAAAGTGATTGTTCCAACTTTCTTCCTTTTTAAAAACAACTACAAATTTTCTAAATTGGCATTGTTTTATTTGTCCCAACCTGCCCCGTATACGGGGCAGGTTGGGACACAGGACATGACCTCAGCGATACACTCGCCAAAATTTATGTAATGAACATTATGCGCCCAAAAAATTCACATCAATAGCCATGGGTATGCACTTCAACAGCAAGTATAGAACGATTCTGAAAAGGTTACTAGAAAGACGCGAAAAATTCTGGAGTCGTAGTTGTCCCCAACTAGCCCCGGTCTCCCCTATATATAATAATGAAAATAATAATTATGCGCGAGTTTCCGTAATTAATTGTATTTAATTTGTGTATTTTGTTCCTCCTACTGAAGGTTAAATCTTTTGGTGGAGTGAGTTATTTTTCATATAGTCGTTTGAGATTCTCATATGCTTTGTATGGCAATTTCAAAAGATTTTTTCAATCTTTCGAATAAAATGTATTACTATCGTTTTAACATCGCTTGTCAACTTTGATATAGTGAATTTTAAATTCTCGCAAGTTTTGTAAGAGTTATTGCAACATCCTTTCCATTTGTTCAAACAAAAATATTAATTTTGCCGGCTGAAAACCACTATATTAATGTTTGATACGCAAACCCTGTTTTCCCTATTTTGGAACGATATTATACTAAATTTTCATTCATTTTTATCATTTATTCTAACAAAAAGTCTCTCAGTGTATCATGAGGACGCGTACTACAATTCTTAAGGGTTAGGCACGAGCACTCCATTTAATATATCCTCCCAGCAGGTAGCTCATCGGCTAGGACCGCAGGTAGGCCAAACGAAAAGGATTAAAAATTAAAAATAAATTTTTTCAAAGTTGCATATACAGATTCAAAAGTTAGACATTCAAAATCTGCGGGTTTCGACAATTTCAGATACCTAAAAATTTGCCAACACAATGTTAAGTTAGGATAAATATAATGTATCTTGTAAAGAGAAACAGATACGTCAAAACGGACAAAATTTTCAGATTCACCTTTAGGGTCCCTAGTAAAAGGATTGTCCTACGAACCCAAGCTTTGACGATTTCTCAAGATTTTCTTATGAATTCTGACTTTTCCTGACGATTTCTGTTGAGAAACCTAACAAAAGTGGTCAGAAATGGTCAGAAGTCCTGAATTTTTTCTGGCCCAGGGTGGCCACAGAACCGGGAAAACCGGGAAAGCCGGGAAAAAGCCGGGAATTCGGAACGACCGGGAAAAAACCGGGAAATAACCGGGAATTTCGTTCGAACTCCGGGAAAAAAAATGAAGACTCTATTATAGGGATAATTCGAGCAGACAGCAAGTGGCAGCGAGCCATCGGGGGCGAGGAAGGGGAGCAAAGCGGGCAGAGCTGCTTGCACTGCTTGCTAGGAGTCGTAGTGGTGGGTGCTGGCAATGAGAAAACTTTTTTCTAGTCTCGGAATCCTGATACTCATTGTGATTAATATGTGATCATTGGGATAATTGCTGCGTGTCAGTAGTGTCGAGAGAAAGTTTTATTTTGAGATACAATATTACTATGTACTTTTTTACTTTCCATGTTTCATTTGTGATTTCTTTACTGATCATTGCGTAGTTATTGGCTTCTATGCAACAGTAGTGGCGAAAGATATTATTATTTTGAGTACAAACATATGCTTTTTCATTTTCTACGGTGAGACTGAATAAATAAGTTAAACTGTTTTGTTATGATAATTTGCCTTTTTCAGTGTAGTTATACAGAGTAATTACGTGTATGTGTACTCACGCATTGAAAGCCACAACACATTGAAAGAATAAAATTTTACGAAACACCTTCGAATTTTGTTGCACGGATTCTTCGAAAAATCTTCATTTTGTCCTTGTTTAAAACGAATAAAATTTTCCAAATTAGTTTATTTTGTGCTTTCTTTTTCAAAAGAAAGCCACATTGATTCTTTAAACCTCTATAATGTTTGCCGTAATTAAGATATTTACCTTCACTTTTTGATTCTGATACTGCTTATCTCCTTCTTTTGAAATCCGCCGAAAATTTTCAAAAAGGTTCAAAATTAACAAAATGGCGGCTATTTTTCTGAAAATATTAAAAGTCGATTTTCTCAAAAAAACCCACACTTATATTTTTGCAAGTTCTTTTTCGAATTTTTACTTTCATAAGGAAGGCATCTTGTGAGTTTTATTCGGGTTAAATAACTCTTGTGGCCAGGAGATTTTTTTTTGCATAAAATCGAATTTATCCTATTTTTCTCGAAAACAATAATATATACGAAAAAATGTTAACATGAGTTTTTGCACATCATACAATTTTTAGGAGAAAAATTCAAAAATGAGATTTATAGGAAAAACATTCTTCCGGCATAAAAAATGTTTTGTCCCGCATAAAGCTGATAAAATTTCTTACTTGTACAACTAGAAACTGTAAAAAAATATGAAAATAAATAAATAGGAATCTTTGTTACTATTTTCACCGGATTTAGAAAACATTAAAAAAACATTTTCTGAGAAAAGTCCACCTTTTTTTCTTCCCAATGTTTTCGAAAAGATTCTGATGATAGAAAAAAAGCATCCTATCAAGTTTATGCGGCGAAATTATTTTTGAAGCCGGGAAAAGACCAAGAGGTATTTTTCATAGAATTTTTTTAGACGTGCAAAATTTTATGTTAACTGTTTCTCGTTTCTGTCGTTGTTTGCGAGAAACTTATGAAAGTATAAATTCAACAAAAAATTAACGAAGAATATAAGTGTGGGTTTTTTTTTCAGAAAATCGACTTTTACTATTTTCAGAAAAACCGCCGTCATCTTCTTAAGTTTTAAACTTTTTTAAACTTCGGCACATTTCAAAAGAAGGAGATAAGCGCTATCAGAATCGAAAAGAAAATAATGAATATCTCAATTAGGTGAAAAGTTATAGAGGTGTAAATAATAAAATTGTGGTTTTTTGAAAAACAAAGTACAAAATGCAAATACGCAAAACTTCGTAGAACTTTTTTTCACACTTCATATGCGTATGGCCTAAAACTTGAAATGGAAAAAAGTTCGGAAATACAACGATGGCGGCGCTAATGTTCGATCGCGCGAAATTCAAAACAGAAATTAGAAATATGTATAATTTTTGGAAGTTTAAGTTGAGTCTGGAAATGTTATCAATTGTAAATAATATTGAAATATTTATTATCTTGCACTTTCCAGTAGAAAATAAGTCATTATAGACGATGATAATGCTTCTAATTAATTAATAAATACTTTCGTTAACTTTCTTAGCAATTATAAAAGTTATAATAATAATAATTTAATAAATGACCTGTTTGAAAAAAGTAAATGTTCAGACGGGATGTATTAAATACATAGAAAAATAATACTCATATAAGTTTATTTAAAAATCATATTTTGTTTACCTTTTTAAATTACGAGCTTTAAAATACCAGTTACAATAATGGTAGATTTGTTGGGCGTTCACAATTAATGAACCATTCTTATATTTATTTCGAGGCAAATTGAGGTGCTGATAGTAAAAGCGGGTTAAATCGTATATTATTTTTACCTTGACGATTTTTTTACCAAAAACTGTCGCAGCAAATACAGTGAGCGTTTAAAGGATCATTTACATTCACCACTTTTCCATTCTATACTTTTTTGCTTACTTTCTATAGTTCTTTTTAAGCATTCAAACGCGGATTTCGTCATTTAGGTTTTTAAAATTTCTAGATCAAGTACATCATCCAGTATTGAGTGCTTTATGTATTCTGGACGCATTTCTAAGTCACGTTCTTCAACTAAATAATCGCCATTGAATATTGCAGTAACCTTATCGCGCGATATAACCCAACTTAAAATACATCATATCTTTTCTTTTTCTTTAAGCTTCATAAATGATACAGGAAGTTTTACCTGTCGATTTTTTTCGCAACCCAATTGCTGTAGTTGTATCACTATATTCAGGGCGTCCACGTTTTTTAATAACGGAAGGCATTCTAATATCCTCTACATTAATTTCTGACGTCGATTTCGCATCTTCTTTTGGCACTGTTTCATTAACAATTACAGGACGAAGTATACAATTCGCGAAGTCTTCTACAGTTACATCCTTCATCGCACCATCTATTCCTTCAGCCACGAGAATCCCATTTTTTACCACAAATTCATTTGTAATAACCACCGGAGGAGTACCCCTGACAATAGTAAAATCTAATTCAAGCTTATCATGTTCACTAAGAACTTTTGTTAAGGTAACTTCTGTACCATTTCTCCAGCACTCATCAAGCTCCTTCAATAAATCCAATCTCTGACAATACTGCTCGTTGGAAAATACACCCATCAAATTACTTAGGTTATTATTAATAAATAACGCATTCATCCTTTTTCGCGCATAACTTGAATTATTATTGCGACTAGTTTGAACTACTGCAGGCATTCTTAGATTCTCACTAACATTTACAATACTGCTACTTTCACCAATATCAGTGTTTTGACTGTTGTAAAACTCTCGGAGTAATCTTTGATTGTGAAGGTAATAATCTTTAGTAAATAATTCATTGCATAACATTTTGTTATGCAGGGGTAACTTTTCAACTGTTCGTAGAGCTAATAACACCACATTGGCCCCTGCAAAATATAATAAAGAAACAATTACAAAACAGTTTTTTCGCGTTGATTCTTTAAAAATGACCGCATTTCACTGAGTTAGGTCTCATTTTCTGTCTTAAAATTTTACAAGATTTCATAGCATCATTAACAAACATTTCCAAGGTTTTCAAAAAATTTCCTAACACTTCAAATATTTCAGAAAGGTTTTAAACATTTCAAAGAAATACTACTGCCAAATGGAATTTGTGTCACTTGTTAAAAAAATTTAATTCATTGACAGAAACTTGTTATTCGTTTCCAAATAGAATCAAAAACATTAAAAATTCACTTCTTAATATAACAAATTAATACGTGGCCTAGACTGACCCTATTTTATCGTCTCAATTGATACTCTAATCGAAAAAATTACCTGAAATAATTCATGATTGGTATGGTCTAAATTGATCTTTGTGATCTCAGATTTGTGTCCATCCTTTGATGCATGTAGATTTATGAACGCCTTACAATCTACTTTTGTGGTGCTGCAAATAATAAAATGTATGATTTAAAACAAAAAAAAATGAAATTTATTTTTTTTTCAAAGATGGAAAGTAACGGAACAAAACTTGGTAAATATATTCTGTTAATAAAAAAAAAAGATAAACAAATTACTTTCAGAATCGATAAACAACAAAATAGGATTTTCTCAGTAGAGCAAAATAACAAAAAGATCAAACAAAAGTGAGCTAAAGTGTTTATGAATAGGGTTGTTTCCAAAGTCAGATATCACTTTTCCAATGAATGGATCTTATAGTTTATAAAATTCGAATTTTAAAAACGCCCATAACATATTTGTTAGGTATTGTTTACTATTTTTAATTTAATGTTGAAATATGAATTTTCTATCACGATTTCGATTGGAGGGCCCCTCTGACGTCAAAGGGGTCGGATTTTCCACCAATGACAGCTTATGTGTCAGT
>CAKNWT010302407.1:0-11312 GCA_932066315.1 Andricus coriarius | reverse complement strand
CGGTCAAATCATCAACTTTGCCGCTTATCATATTCATTTTCATTCTCGTATGACCTCTATTTGTCGAATATATTCCACGAAGAACCCCGCTATGCTCTAGTAGTGCAAAAATGTCTCCATTGGGTACTGATAAAACAATATGTTCTCGGGTTGGCAGAAGAATGTAGTTATTTTTTTCTGTTCGCAATCTAATGGGATAACCAGAAGGAAAAACGTATCTTCGAAATTCGAATCGTAGATTCTGATTTGTGCGGGGAATAAGCCGAATGTATCCCAGTTGTCCAAATTCGCATCCAAGTACTTTAGGAGAAGTAGGCCTACCAGGAGGCGACCTGTCCCTGGCACGGACTGGATGCTCCTCAGGATCCTGCAGTATACGACGAGAACGAGAAGAACGACAGTGAACCGGGCGGGGAGTGTCAAGGCAATCTCTGCTTGACTGCGAACTTAACTCTGGGAAAAGAAATAGAGGATTTCTGTTTCTTGTTGCACAAACATCAAAAAGAGCTTGATACTTTATTTTCGTCTTTGGTATAACATACTTTGAAATCATAAGTAAAGGATTCTGTAAAGAAAAGTTGTGACATAAAAATCTCAGGTTAAGAATGGTTGAGCCTCAGTGTGTTTAAATTTAAAACAACTCATTCTTTTGTTTCTTTATGTTCTACTATCTGGCCGAAACTGAAGAGGGACATTATTGCTATATGTATGTTTTCAGTGAGAGCCGTAGGACCCAACCTTAAGATCCGATTCTCAAGTTCGTTAGTATGTAAGGTAAAATCGGAATATCTGGGGACGTGAAAATTCTCAGGGCTAAATTTTAAAGCCAAGTCACCTGTACAAACTTTTACATTTTTTGGTTTCGGTTGATATTGTAGGATTCCCGAAAGTATTCAAAAATATAGACTATCCTTTTCTCTCATTAGATAATACTTATTAAGTTACTAAATAAGAGTTGTCAACGAGTCACAAATTACTTGATGGATATTTTTATATTAACAAAACATGGTTATGTAACTAGCGTACTCAGCATTATTTGTTATTTATGTATATTATTCTTATATTTATGTAAGTAAGTTTTATGTATTATAGTAAATAAATTCTGTAAAGCGAATCAGTTTGCATTTTTAATGTCTAATTTTAATTGCTGGAATGTTTTATGTCAAAAAGATTTTTCTAAAAAATATATGTGTCACGAAAATCTCGCAAGTATTGTTGTCGGTTTTCCTTAATTCCGATTCGGTAATGTGAAAAACTCCAAGAAAGGAATTGCCAAATTCACACACACACATATGTAATTAAGAATTGTGTTTCAGTTTAAGGGCACTAAAAATCAATGTCACATTTGTGTGCACAATAGAACTAACCAAAATTTAAGGTTTATAAATGTAAAATTTTGTTATCACATTTTCAGTTAAAGTAATTAATTTTTAATCAAGAAGGAGGGAATTTTCGACGCATTTGTTAAATTATTATCAAAAAGTTGATATTTTCAGCGAAAACTATTTCACTTTTTAATAAAAAATTGCTGACTTGTGCCAAAAAATACAAATTTTAAACAAAAGAGTTAAATTTTCAACCAAGAAGCACTCTTCAATCAAAAAAAAAATTCTCATAAAAAATGTTGAGTTTGCAGGTCAAGAAGATTAATGTTTGAAAAGAAAGTTAAAATTATAACAAAAAAATATGAAGTTTCTACCTAAATAATTGAATTTCTCATAAAATGGAAAGTGTTCTTAACAAAATAAGTGAATTTTCAATATAAAAAGATTAATTTTCTAGCGAAAAATGAAGTAGCTACATTTTTCGGTGAAAAAATTATTTTGCACAAAAAAAACATACTTATGACAAAATTTGCTCTATTTTTAACAAGAGAATTCAGCTTTCAACAAAAGTAAGGCATCTCCAAACAAAAACAAAAAGAACATTTCACCGATTAGGTAAATTTTCAACCAAAAAGATGACCTATCAAAAAAGGACAAAGTTTGAACTAAAAACATACATTTTAAACAAAGAATAAAATGGTCTAATTTTCGGTTAGAGAAGTAAGTTTTTAAACGAACAAAATAAATTTTCAATCAAACGAATGAATTTTTAACTGAAGAGATATAGTGGCTATAAAAAAAAATTTACGCAAAATGGAATGTATTTAAATTTTCATTTAAAAAAATTAATTTTCAAATTTTTATTTACAAACTGATTTTCAACTAAACAAATAAAAATTGAAACAAAAAGATTAATTTTCCACCAAAAGAGAATAATTTTTAAGAAAAGGTTGATTTCCTATATGAAAAAAGATAAATTTTCAACCAAGTGGATCAATTTGCAACTAAAAACCATACATTTTTAACAAAGTATAGAATAGTTTAATTTGTACTTAGAGAAATAAGTTTTTAAGCAAATAAAATAAATTTTCAACTAAACAAATGAATTTTGTACCAAAAAGATTAAATTTGTATGAAAAAGAATCTTGAAAAGAAATTGAGTTTAATTTTTAATTTGAAAAATTAACCCTGCATAAAGAAAAACTATTTTTTAACCAAAGAAGTTAAATAAAATACATGAATTTTAACTAAAAAGGTTAATTATCTACCAAAAAGAGACAAACCTTCAACAAAATTGATAAATTTACAACTAAAAAAGATCAATTTTCAACTAAAAATAGATTAGTTAAATTTACAGATAGAGAAATAAGTTTTTAAGGAAATAACTGAAATTTTCGTAGAAGTATCACAATTTTCAAGGAAGCAAATGAATTCTCTACCGAAAAGATTAAATTTCTGTAAAAAAATTTCAAAAAAAAAGTTCTCAAATAATATAAGATTTTTTGTAAAACCTATAATCAAATTTTGGAAAATGAACCAAATTTTTTTTCTAAAGAAAGTGTAATTAGTGCGCGCATAGCACGCACAATGTTCGAGTATTTTTAAATAGTAAACCATGCACAATTTTTAAATATTGAAAATTGAATAATTTAAAGTTTTAAGGTTACTAAATTTCAGATAAAAAATTATCCAATGTTACTGTAACTTTATAGCCTCGTTTTTTTCTCGATATTCCAATTGTTAGGTTAGTCGTGAGGATTAGTTGTTAGCGATTCAATTTTTAATAGTGTTAATTTTGTTATAAGCGTGCGACTATATCGTATGTAATGTATTGTAATTTAATGTAATAGTTTAAGTTAAATTGTGCATATGTACCAAAAATATACTTATGAATTGTATGATGTGTGTAAGTATGTTTGTAGTAGTGGATGACCTTCCACAAAATTTGTTGGTGGCAAGAATGTTTTTTTTTTTGCTGGCGCACGAAATTTTACTTGACTGGGATGTAGAATTCACATATTTAGAGAGGTAGACTTTGTTTTCTTTGATTGAAACTGTACCTAACAGTTCGACTCATTTTACCTAACTGGTAAGTAATCGACATCTCATTTTACCCAACTCTTAGATAATCTTTATTATCTCGTTGTCTTATTTCTTACTGAGTCGCGAATTAAATTATAATGAATTTATATTAATTATTCATATTTTCACATCAATTATGACCCTATTTCATTTTACATGACTAAAAGTGAAATTTTGATATAATGCCGTAATGTCATCCGCTTACAGAACTAAGTTATGTAAAATTTAACACACAAATATTCTTCGTGCATAAATATACAAATAGCCATTATATGAATATAAGCTGGAAAGGGGGACCTTATGTTCGCTCCACAGGCCTGATAAATGGCAGTATTCATGCATTTATTACATAAAATATAATAAAAATCAGAGATATATTATAGTAGTATATTCACCAATAGAATTAAAGATGACCACCAGAGTGAAAACGAAAGTATAGACCATCCTCATTTTCATAATGTAGAGAATAAACTGATTAATGCTTCAGTGAATAAATAGGTTAACAAATGTAACTAAAGAATTTTCTATTGCATCATCAGAGTACAAATATATACGTAAGTAGTCGTTATCTCACATATATATGAGATGACAACCTTATTAGTTTCAAGATTGTCCTTCGGAGATATAGTTATTAAATTTTCATCTGAGATAAAGGGCATTGGGTTTAATTGGTTATAAATTATGTATGTAGCGAAAAAAATTATTGAAAAGGAAATTTATTTGAATCATTTAAAACTACAGAGAAAAGTCAGTGTGAAATAAAGAACAAACACTAACATGATAAAATATGTGTGGTTTATTTCGTATTCTCCAAATCAAATAAAATATTCTAACCAAAAAAGAATCAAATCTTACAGTTTTAAAGGTTTTTACCATGAATTAAAAAAATGCATACGCGTAATAAGTGTAAGTGAAGGACAATGTCCTACTTGAACACATAAGATTTAAAAAGATGCGTTCCCTAGTTCACTTTTAAAATAAAACCACTATAGACTTAATTTTAGTCAAAATCCTGTTTAAACATAGAAAATGGATTTTTCTAAAGAAAACTGCGCGCATTATATAAACATAGTGAAAAGAAAAATCTTTAGAAAATGGTACCACGCTAACATCCTGTGTCCATTGAAGATGCACGTGGTATTTCATTTAATCAATTGTATACAAAATTCTGGTTTTCTAAATCTCTGACACTATGTGTGTCGATAAGTACTCAGTATTATTTTTTCTCAGAACTGATACCCTAATATTCGTTATGGATAGTTGTTTTTCAGATCGATTTCGTTGAGACAAGAAAGCACTGATTGATGAGCGACATAGTGAAAGAGATTCGAAAAAACCGGAATTTTCTACATCATTTCTAGAACAATGAGCAAGTGATAATACTTTTGTGAATACTGACATTCGTAAATTGTGTAATTAATTCCAGAAGATTATATCTTTAATTTAATATAAACATTTTAATGTAAACATTTTAAAGTCGTATGTAAATGGCGCAAGGCGCGCGAGTTCGACGGAAGGAAGCACGGAGTAGGGTGTCCCCACCCCTCCGTTGCGACTCCAGTTTCTGGAGTCTCGGCCAATCAGCGGGCCAGCAGCCGCCCAATTCTTCGCTCGAGCTTTCGCCCCTCTCATCCGTAAATAACGGTGCACGAGCAGAACTCGGAATTTGGTCTCTGTACAGCGTCTTGAAAATCTTGGTACTGTGCGGTGCTGTTCTGGTCCCGCGTCCATTAAAGTTACTCCGCACTTTGCAATGAACCAATAAACTTATACAAATCAATTCCTCCTGCCTTCTCTCTCTCCTCCTTACTCTCTCTTCTCTTGTTGTGGTGCTTTCGTGACCCAAAAACTCTCTCTCTTACTCTCTCTTCTCTTCTTGTGATGCTTTCGTGGCCTCAACACACTCTCTCTCTCTCTATCTCTTACCTTCACACTCTTTTGTGACGCCTTCGTGGCCCCAAACTCTCTCCTCTCTCTCTCTCTCTTTCTCTCTCTCAAGGGGGTAGCCTTTGAGGCCGCCTTACACTTATTCTCTTGCATTTTCTCTCGCTTTTTCTTTTTCTCCACCTTCTACTTCTAATTTTCTCTCCTTTCTGGAGCTTCCGCCTTCGGGCCGGAAAGGTGGCCCACCACCATCAATATCTGCGCAGCCCCTTCATGCGGCCCTCCAGCGCCCGCCTTACATCCGGCCAACGCTCATAGATAGTCTGCAAGCTGACCGCCACCTCCTCCCTTCGCGAGGAGTGGTGAGCATCTATCAATCCCGTCCAAGTAGCCGGATATACGAGGAATAGTCTATGAGTGTAGTTCCACCGATGAGACTTGAGCGGTGTTGCTTGGCTTTGGCGTGGCTTATAGGCAGTGGCGTGACTTATAAGAAGCTTCTCAGGAAACCTGAAAGTAGTTCTGCCAACGTAATTCTTATCGTCGATAGGAGAGAATTTTAGTTTGCCTCATTAGCCTGGTCTACTAGGTCAAGTATACGGATCGTGCAAAATCATACTCATCCATGATGAGTTCATTAGCCAGCCATGTTTGACCAACGGTTCTGGTTATATCCATCGAAAATGCGTTTTAAAGAACAAAAAATTTCGTTTTGCAGCAAAACTATGAGAGATATGACAAATATGTTAAAAAGTAAAAATTGTCTACATCCAAATTGTTCATTTCAGTAAAACTATTTGTGATCCAAAAAATATTTCAAATAACTATATTCTTAATCTCAAAAAATGTATACAAATTTTGCTAACACTATTTTTTGACGATACGTATAGTTTTTTTCTTAATCATAAAAAATATTTGTGAAATAAACCTTGATTTTCCGTCCAAACTATGCAGAAAAGGGAAAATAAGAAAATTTGTTTCTTATTTAAAAAAAAATGTTCGTGTACGTCATTCACTCCACTGTCACTCTTTTTATAAACTATTATTTGTTGCAACACTTTTCTGTCCTGGCATACCTCTCTACCTTCCTTCACGTCCATGCATTTTTTCATTTAACCTCTTGCGTTTCTATGGCTTCTTATGTCTCTTCGAATCAGCGTCTCATTTACACATTCTAACACTTTTTTCCGCGGTCTGCCTCTGGGCAGACTAGCATTTACTTTACCTTGAAATTCTTGTTTTGTTAGTCGTTTATCTCTTATTCTCTCCACATGCCCAAACTATCCTAAATAATTTCATTCACATATGGCTATTGTACAGCATTATGTATTGCCCTTTTAGCTTTACTTGATATATTTTTACTTTTCATAATGGGCCCTACAGTACCTATAGCTCTCCTACCCTCATTTATACGCCTGTTGAACACCCCATCTATCTTTTCGTCACTGTTTTCTCCCCTTTTCCTTCAAGTACCATAATTTTTGTTTTTTTAACGTTAATTTCGAGACCCATGTTCTTCATGCAGGTAATTAATCGGCGCCAAAACTCGGCTTTATTGCACCTTAACTGCACCAACAGAGCGTTGGAAATGTTCATACGAACACTTTTTTTGTCTAACGAGGGCAAACGCGGCACCCAGCGCACGGACCGCTTTTTTATGCCAAAATCTTGATTTAGATGTGAAAAACACATTCTTCGGACATTTTCATAACCTCTGCTATCACTCTCACCTTAATTCGGCGGTCGTCTAGCACCATTTGGTGAACTTTAGCGATGTTATCGTCAGTAGTTGCAGTTTCTGGACGTCCCGAATGGTCATCGTCTCCCAAGCTCTTACGGCCACGTTTAAATTCAGCTGCCCAAAATTTCACTGTAGTAAATGATGGAGCATTGTCCCCATACACGGTGTCCAATTCAACTTTGATTTGCGTAGGCGTATTGCCTTTCAAAAACAAATATTTAATGACAGCTTGATACTCAATTTTTTATATTTTCACAAAAACACTCACGTCGACTCACTCAAGCGACTGTCAACTAAAAACTGCACCTCCAAAGTGGCTGAAACTTTAGTGAGTAACTGTCAAAAGATGCACAACTACATTCACTAGCTTTCATTGACGAGTGCTGCCATCCTCATGTTGAGGTCGGAAACTTTTCAGACCACCCTCGTATTGTTCAGGATTCGTCAGGAAAGAAGAATTTATCTTAAATTTTAAGGTTGAATAATTTTAAGTCACTCTCATGGGTCCTCAAAGTAAACCCCCAAATATTTGCTTATTCTCAGTTATCTCGCGAAATGAACATATTTTATAGACTTCATGAGTTATTTAGTCAATGATAACAGTGACAAAATTTGTTTAAATAATTTTAAAATGATGCAAATAATACGTATTTGTTCAAGTATATATTTGACCTAAGCTGAGATTCAAACAACGACCGAGTCTAAAAATTGGCGTCACGTGCGTACCCACCTGCTGATTTCATTTCTCGCGGACAGAATCTACAAGGTTTCCTAAATAATTCTCTTTGTATGAGTGGTCCTGAATGGCGTCGTAAAGATGAGAACGTATGACCCCAGTTCGATTTCAAATCAAAAGAAAGTTCAAAAACGCAGCTGTCAGAAAATGTCTCGCTCAAGGTTACGCAACAAGATTTTGATCTTTTTGGAGGTATAGTACTTTTAAAAAACTCCAAGTCACTGTTGCTTATTGTTTAAGATTCTTTATAAACACCAGAATTAAGAGAAAAGCTTTCAGGTTTCAAGGTCCACTTTAAAGGGACGAATTACATTCAGCTCACAATGTAATCATCAGAAAAATTAAAGCACACGCATTTTCTGATGAGCTGGTCTCATTATCAAAAAAAGAAAATCTCAATCGAAACGGTGTGCTTCTCTGTCCTAACCCTTTTTTATATTAGGGCATAATCAAGATAGGGGTTTGATTGGACAGATCGTATCTTCCCGAGTCACAAAAACACCCTATCGTCCTTCCGAAGGATAATCATATAACAAAAATTATTATTAGAGATGAACATTTACGTCGATTGCATGCAGGAGTCATTGCCTACTGCATGGGCGAAATTCTACTCGGCACGTGATACGATAATGCGTGAAATGTTTCGGGGCGAAATCTCGCGAAGTTAATTATCCGATGGGTGACTTACCACCGCAGCGAGCCGCGTTCACTTGGCCCTTCTTTCATGTTGGTGTTGATTATTGCGGACCTTTTTTCACAAAGGTACATCGTCATAGAAATCGTACTAAAATAAAGACATAGGTATCGATTTTCATATGAATCGCTACAAAGGCAGTTCATTTAGAACTCGCTAATGACCTAACATCGGGAGCCTTCCTAGCGTGCTTAAAACGTTTTTTGGCTCGTAGAGAACTCGCTTCTTCGATGCATTCGGATAACGGAAATAATTTCATAGGCGCGAGTAATGAACTACGGGAATTATACAGACAAGTAAGATCACTGGAGCAGAGCGAAAATGTTAAGCAGTATATATTGAAAAAAAAAAGTTACCTGGCATTTTATACCTCCCACAGCTCCTCAATTTGGGGGTCTCTGGGAAACCTGAGTCAAACCATTTAAATACCATTTTACAAGAATAGCCGGAAACTCTCTTTTGACCTATGAACAACTTCACAAGTACGTCGTGGAAGTCAAAGCCATCCTTAACTCCTGCCCTCTAACGCCATTTTCATTCGATCACAACGATTCACCTTTCCTTATATGTGATGTATATGCAGCGACCGGCATTGGACAGAGTAAACATCTGTACAGGATCACTTTCCTTACAGCATTACTGAAATCTACTAAGAGACGAAGGGTATCATGTGAAGGAGTGCTAGTGTCTGGAGACTCACCATTTTCATACACGTTAGAAAATATCAGAATTTCCTTGGGACATATGGATACAGAACCAAATCTCTACTGAAGAATTATAAAGTGACACTCGGCGAGGACTGCATTAACATCTTTGAATCTTACCAGTTGACTAGGAAACATGATGTTGCTAAAAGTTGTTTGAAGGACGTTTGACTCGAGATGGAAAAACTGAAACGACGGACCAAAAACCTTCATCCACAAAAACTACCGAAGAACATCAGACAACGAAGAGCATCATCGATGCTAGGATTTCTGCTAGGAATAATAAGACCTGTTGCCGGACTTGTCGCCTGCAATGATGAGCAAGTATTAGACGCCAAAGTCAACGAGGTGAATGATACGCAAATGAATTTATCTCACCTCATTAGGAAACAAACCAATTTTTTGAGAGCTGATCTAGAGCAAATAAATCCAAAAGAAGAAAATCAAGAAAGACAGGTCAATCAGTTTAAACTTAATTTAAACATTACTGCAGGGAAGTTCAATTAAATTACAGAATATATGCCATAAATAAACTACACAACCACTTTAACCCTTTCATAGGCAGTGGGACGTATACGTCCCACTTGTTTTTTTGCGGTTTTTTAAAGCATTTCTGATGAATTTCACCTTGTTTTGTGCACAAGTATTTGATTTTAGACTCGTAAGGGTTCATGTAAAGTAATTATCATGAAAAACTGTGAAAAATGGTTAATTAACAATTGGTTACAAATAATTGAAATGGAAAAAGATAACTTTTTTCTAATAAAATAGGCTGTATATAAAGTACCAGTATAAGCATAAGTGCATGCAATGTACCGTATTTGTGATCGATTATTAAATCGATAAAAAAATTTGTTTCGGGCCACTGATTGAGAATAAAATTTCAAAATTGCAAAATTCGAAATGGCGGATTTAAAATGACGTTTATATTAGTGCAAATTCGCAATTTTTTGCAATTGCTATAAAAGCTAGTGTATGGGGGTTTTTGAGGTCGCTGAGTACAAATCTGATGTCAGAATTGCAAAATTCAAGAAGGCGGATTCAATACAGCCTGCGCTGCATTGCAGTGGAGACCGTCCAAAAATTACCCATACAGCAACTTTTGTGCCAATTGTTCGAAAACTTCAAAATTAGAGTAAAATAGGTCGCCATCTTGTATCCGCCATTTGAAATTTGCAATTCTGACATCAAATTTGCAATCGACGACTCCAAAACCCCTCATACAGCGTAATTTCTGCAAATTGTTCGAGAAATTCAACATTAGAGGCACATAGTCACCATATTAGATCCGCCATATGCTGAGAATAATGAGATTCGGATTGGACAGCTACGAAAGATCAGCCGATCAACTCTTTGCTGCCATTTACGACGCTAGAAGAGGACATCTACATCCTTTTCTGTTAACCACAAACCAACTAGAGGCTGTATATCGACATGTATAGGACCATGCTCCGAAACTCATATTTGCTACTCAAGGAACAAAAGTCAGTATCGAGAAATTGGCACAATCATGATCATCAACGATCATGGTGAGGGATGAATATTTACGGTTCGTACTCGATATACCACTTATCGGCAAATCAGATTATCAACTATAACATATCAATTATTATCCGTACCTCAGGCAATATGTGTAAGCAACTCTGGCTGGGCGTACATAAATTTTAATTCCACATATATCGACGTAGATGAATCTCAAAGAACCTACATCCTAACGTTTGCAGATCAATTCCTGGAAAGGGAAGACCTTCAGCAAAATTATTTTAGCGAAAGTGAGCTGCTGCTCCCAATTATAAAAGTTCAGTTATCAGCATTGGAAATAATCCAGCTAGGTCCAGGCTGTATATTGAAAACAGAGTCCTGAATTTTACCCAGTCTTTCAGTCAAGCAACATTCTACAAAGTTTATTTTTGAGCCAACATCACGGAATTAATGCTTATAGGATCATCAAAAGGAGACTTTACCTACCGACAAAAAAAGTGTAGAATTTTTATGGAAGATCAAGAAGAAATAAAAGGCATTCAGTGATCACAAGGGATTCCGCAAAAATCATTGAACTCTTACTTGTATGTCTTATATTGGATTAGGTTTATTAAGAATCCTGGGATTAATGACCTATTCTTTACTCTCTCAAATCTCAATAGTA
>CAKNWT010302379.1:1561-12418 GCA_932066315.1 Andricus coriarius | reverse complement strand
ACAAAATGATTACATTCGAAATGGAAGCACCTGACCACTGGGAGGAATATACGGTGAAACTTGTTGGTGATGGACGTAAGTTTCAAAATAATATTACGGTTTATTCTCTTCTAAATCTAAGCACTTAAAAATCTTACACATTGAGTCCCGACGGATGATAGAGCCAGACTGGAGAAATAATTTTTACCCTTCTACAAATAACTGTTTGGACAAGATTTGTAACGATTAAGAGTGATCAAAAGATGAATCGGTTTAAATTGTTGTTAATTGTGTCAATTGTTTCCAATCGGAGATCACATAATTTCATAAACTCTTATATAACAGTATGGACGTTTTTCGACATTTTAGCATATCAAAGAATAAGAGTTTAATTTTCAAATTTGTTGAAACTTTGAGTTTGAAATACTAAAATTATAAAATTAATAAGCTTAACATTAAGCAGTTTAGAAGCCTGAATTTTACCATTTTTGAAGTCTCTGAATGTTTAGTTATTCAAATCAAATCGAAACAAGATTACAAATGTGTATTTTTCATACCTAAATTTCACATGGCATAATTTCAAATTAAACTAAATTAAAGGCTTCTGAATCCATATTGCACAATTTTGAATGTTTTTTTGTTTTGTTTTTAGATACAGTGTCTAGAAGGCTTGTAATTGTTACATTCATTACTGAACGTTTAAGCTCGAAATCGCTGTATTTAAAATTTTTAAATTTAATATTTAAAATGCTCAGTATTCAGAAAACGTTCACTTTGAATGGTTTAATTTGAAATTTAGTTTTGAATACTTTAAATAAAGAAAGGTTCAGGTTTAAAAACTAAACTTTCAGTTTTACTGACTGGTGTCAGTTTTTTTAAATCAGGAAATGATTTCAAATTTTTTCTTCAATATTAGTGGCTACCTTGTGAGTAATAAAAAAGTGGGGTTCACGTAAATTATTAGTGCTAGAAGTGAAGTGATACTCTGAGAATTACCGAATATAACATTACCGACAGTGTTGTAGATTTACTGTTCATTTTAGAAAGGATTTTGTCCATCATCTTGAGTACTTATATTTCAATAAACTAAAAATTTACGAAGTTGAACTAATACAAACTTTTTTATTATAAGGTGGATTTATGTGCTAATTAGGTATTTTCACTTCAACCACCAGCTAACTTCAGTTCGGTGAGTGCTGAGGGGAAAACAATGGACCAAATGCATGGGATTCGGTCCAGTTTTGCCCTATTTTGCTAATATCTTCGTAAAAACTAATTTTTCGTGTATAAGTGTATTTGAAAAATAGTTTTTATTTTTTAGGAACTGTTTAATGAAATAATAAAATGATAATAATTACTATTCATTACGAAGACATTACAGAAAGAAATTTTTGTCCCATGCATTTGGTTCATTGTTTTCCCCTCAGCAATCAACGAAGTGGTGGTAGAAGTGAAAATACCTGATTACAGTGAAGAATTAAAAATTGAGATCCCTTTCTGATAAAAAAATCTGTTATCTCTAATAGTATTTTTTAATTGTTTTACTTTACTTAATTAATAACAGCCTGGTATTTTTTATATAATAAAATTTATAACCATTTATAGAATTTTCACTTCAATGAACAATCCAAGAACGCAAATCAAAAAATAACAATTTTTCTTCTTTCACTAATATAAAATCAACTTTTTTATTTTTATCTTGTATCTGATTTTATTTTTTCAGCATAAAATACTATTAGCACATTTTTTATCATAGCACTACTTTTATCTGGTGAGAATTATTTAAAAAATGCACTTTCTTTCGTAATATATACTGTTTAAAATTTATATTATTCGAAAGAAGTAAATAACTGTCTTTAAATAATTCCTGCCAGACGAAATTGCTGCAATCACGTGCTGAATTCCAAGTACCCGATTGGAAACAATTGGAAATTCAAAATGCTCAGTCGTTGCCAATCGTGTTGGCACAATTAAGACATACGATTCGGAACGATTGAGATATTAGTTCTATCGTTTCTTATCAATCTCAATTGACTATTTCTAGAAGGGTAGGAATCTGAAACTTGAAAACACAATCTCTATGTAATGTGCTCCATCTTATCTTCAAGTTTTTACGTATAACAAGAGAGAAACTACGATACCTAAATAGGAATACCAAAATGAATAAGGACCTGAACAGGGCCGGCTCAGGCACCTACTAAGGATAGCCTGATCAGGTCCTGATCAGGTGAGGCGTTTTATTTCGGATCAGGTCCTGATAAGGTTGCCTGATTGGGGCCACATTCTGCCTGATCCGCACCCAATCCGGCCCTTACCGAAATTTCTTCACGGGGAGATCTACTGGATGTTTGTAATAGTGAAAAGGTGTACGAGCACTTTTCAGTAATGGTAGTGCGATACAGGGTCGTACAACAGATAGCCAATGTACACTTGAGTTCTTTTCGCGAACGAAAGTTACTCTACGACGAGCGAAAGTCTCAGCCGAAGGTACTTAGTTCAAAACTCGAACACGTTAACTGTTTTGAATTTGAACTCGAAAATACGCGACTTAAAGTGTTTCTTCAGTCACAATGAGATAGAAGCCTTTACTTTGTCAAAGCTATTCGTTAATCGTAGATCGAAGTGAACAGTATAACTGCAGAGAACGTAAGACAATTTACAGTGATGAATCTGGGCTTTATATAGTTCGGCGTCCCCATATGGTTTACAATTGTGAGCACGTTCCTTGAGATTTCTGAAATGGCACGTTTCTTGAGTTTTCTGAAATGGCGCGTTTCTTGACATTTCTGAAACAGCACGTTCGTTGATATTGATACCTCGCTATGAGTGACTCAGATGACTAATGCATCCGCTTCGCTGAAAGTCTCGGTGTTCGTATTGATTCGCGCGTTTCAACTCTCATATTCTCATGAACAGTTATTCTATATGATACTTATCCTTATTTCTATGTATGAAGTCAGACGCTTTATGGTTACTCCCTTGTCTGACTATGTACAGGTTCTTCCACTGAGTGGGTTATACACTTACAACAATTATGATACATATATTTGTATTGCTAAACTTGTTATTTTAATTTACACCTACGAGTGTATTTATACTCCATATGTTTGGATTTTATTTCATTATTGTTATTGCTTTAAACTATTGGGAGTATAAATATATTCGTATGGTAATAAAAATGAATTATGATTATCTTATAGCGGTAGAGTCTGCAATTACAGTCTCCCATTAACCGAACGTATGCTAAGTTATCGGTAGCTTCTGAGTTCTTATCCCTTCGTGGCAATACATTAGATATCTTGTGGTCTCTGTCTTACCGACTGCAGTGCAGTTGCCATACTTAGGTTCAAACTCAGAGAAGATCGGTAATGCTGTTGCTTGTAGTTAATAAAGTTAGCCGGAAAGATGTGGAGTAAGGTAGGTTGCGCCTAGCTAAGCGTTACATCAAATTTCATAAAATTTCGGGGTGTAACAGTGAATAAACTCATACTGACATTGCGACGAAAGAAAATAATAGAACTATTGGTGATCAAAACTTGTTGAACGCGATATTGCATGTGTATGGGAAAGAGCTTCAACAGAAAGATATTTTAATTGCAAAAATGCATGCTGTGATAGCATCAGAGCAAGCAGCAATGCAAATGATGCAGAAGGAGCTCGAAAATGAAAAGCGTAAAAATAGGAATGAAGCAGAATTTAATGTCGACGAATTTTTGGATTATAGGAGTATAACTAATGAGGCCCAAAGTGCAATGATGAAGTTGCAGCTTAGGTCTCCTACCAGGACAAAGTAAAGGTACTCTGAAGGGACATGAAGCAGCACTTTTATTCAGCATCAGGATATGACAGAATGAGGCAGGATGGCATTATACTGCTTCATAGCCGCACTGTTGAGAAGCGTGTTGCATGGACTCTACTAACAATTAGTTTTATCAAACCTATTTTGCAAAACTTACAAAAAAATTTGCAAGAAATGACAGAATGTGCAAGAAGGTGTGTTGCAAAGTTCGACGAGATGGACATAATGGAGAAGTTGGAGTACGATTCTTCGAAAGATATAATCGAAGGATCTGAAGATCTTGGACCACTGGGCAGGACTGAAAGACGAGCAAATAAAGTTTTCGCTATAACTTTAAACAGTTTGGACACTTTTAATCCATGGCGAGCACTCGTTTTCTACGCATTACCGAATAATGGTGTTTTCGCAAAAAATTTGGTAATTCTGATAGAAATGTGCATCGATGAAGCCACAGAATGTGGCGCCGATGTTAAATTATCGTGCATGATCAAGGAAGACCAAATAGATCAGCGTATATGCAGCTGGGTGTCACTACAGAGAATCCGTTCTTTTATCACAAGAATAAAAGAATCCTTGCCATACACGATTTTTGTCATGCAGTCAAAAATTTAATAAGTGCATCGCAAAGATACAAGGAACTTGTAATCGACGGCGAGTGCGTATCATTCAGTGACGCATATTACACTTGGGTAGCTGATAAATATAACAATTTGTCGAATACTCTTGTTCATTTAAGCGAGAGTCACATGAAGCCTAATAACTTCCAACGCCAAAACGTCAGAATGGGCTTTGAACTTGTGACTCATAAACTTTCATGTGCCATGGGGGCTGTATTAATAACAAAGAAAGTTGTCACATGGACGATAAAGAAAACGATTTGGTTTACAAAGAGCATGAATGACGTTGTGGGTGTATGTGAAAGCAGCAACGTGTATGATGTAAATCCACTGAAAAGGCCACTTTCTAAAAAAAATCCAAAATGTTTTTCAGTTTTGAAAAACTTTTTAGAGTGAGGGTCAACCATCTAAGTGTGGGACAAAAGTAAGAACAACAAAAAGTTGACAAGCTCATCCTGTTTTAATGCACTTCGTATGACAGTGAAGGAACTTTTGGAGCTTTCCAAAGGTATGATTGCACTTGATCCTGAATTTTAATTGTGTACAAGAATATACAACACAGATTCAGTGGAGCAATTTTTCTCCAAGGTACGAGGAAAAAATGGATTTAATCCGAATCCCACATGCCGAATGATCCGACTGACAATACGTCATTTGGTTGTTGTCAAGACATCTTCGAAGAAAGAAGATGGCGGTCCAGAAAGTGGTAATTATTATCCAGCATGAACTCCAGAATAAATGCGAAAGGAATTGAAAGATGTGAAAGTGCCGGAAGAAGTAGCTGCACAAAGGGGCATAGAGTTCCTTGAGACAGGAAACGTGAACTCACATCTGCTTGCCAGTCCTACAAAGAAGTTTCGCAATTTAGCAACTGCTAGCTTGAAAACGTTTGTCAAATACTTCAGTATGAAAAAACAAACCTCCGATGGATTGAGAAAATCATTAATAAATGATGCAGAACGCGAAATTCATGGAGTGGATCCAGAATGGTATTCGGAAGGACCTTGTCAGGAGCACAGAGAATTCGTAACGTATACGTTGTTCAATGCAGGAATCCACATAAATTGTACCTTAGAGAACAGAGCAGCAAACCAATGAGGCAAAACCTAAAAAGAGACCTGCCGAAGAAGTGGAAGAATAAGAACAAAAGTACTCGATGAAAAGGCGAAAACTTCGAATTATGAAATACAAGTAGATACAGTGTCCTTATAATTACTTCTTTAGAAGAAACTAGAGACCATTTTAAATCACGCAGGTCTTACAATTGCAAAATATCTCAGCGTCGAAATATTTTGCTTTTTAAACTAATTTATTGGGCAACACGTATTTTTGCGATTTCAGAAAAATGTGTCTATGACGTTACGAGTACTTCTGATGAGAATTGCCGTTCGTTTTCGAAATTCGACGAAGCAGTTGAAAATTTGTTATAATTAACAAAATAGCCCACGGTGTGCCTCAATTACTTTCAACCTGAAAGCTCTTGCATTCGACATTTATTTTACTGAAAACTTTTTTCTAATAATTTTGAATTATTTTCACTCAAAAAGGAAAATAAGAAATAAAGTATCGAGCCCTTTTAGAAATTGGTAAAATTCGAATTCAGGAATAAAATATTGTTGCATATTTTAAATTGCTGTTTTGTTTTTACACTCATTTTTTTATTGCTCATCGCTTTTGCATATTTTTCAAATCTCATAAGAAAAAAAAGAAGCTAGTCGTTTAAAAAAAAGTGAAATTTAATAAATTTTTGCATATTTGAAAAGATTGTTGAGAAAGTATTATTCCACAACAAACATTAGTAAAACTTATTATAAAAGAATTAAATTAATTGAAAACTATGCGCTTTATGGAGAAATTGTGTCATCCTAGGTCCTGTCCAGTTTGTAGGTTTGTAAACAACAGAGTCCTGGTATTTAAAGTTTGCTCAGCTATAGACTGTCGGGATTGCATCCAGGCTTTCCTTGAACTGAGGGAACTTTTTGGTGAACGACGGAACAGTGAGGCATACATTTTGCGCACATGGCCAGGGAAATTGGATACTACTGAACTCGAAGACTACCCGGAAAGAAATTGAGGACAGCTGTTGCGTTCGGTGTAGTAGGGCAACACAGCCACGAGTTCAACGCGACAGCAGCGCCACTTTTCGTGCCGCGACGGCCTTAAAATGTGGTACAACGTTGCTCTCTTATACCTTATATCTCAAATTATTGTATTCTTAATCATCATTTTCTCCATATCCTGTAGCGAGCAGCCAGTCTCTGGTGTATTGCCCGTAGAATCCACCAAAGAGGGGATAAGGGACACTCGCCCTCAGTTCCAGCCTTAACAACACACCCAAATAATTCCAGAGGTTAATTCTGGCCGGGGAAGCGAGATTCCGGGGAAAGTACATCCTGTATCCTGGAGTGTCTGTTTTTCGAGTTACATTCAGGAAAACTCCCGGAGGGCAACCACTGTCCTCCGCCATTACAGTTGCAGACGGAAAAAAACTTTGGACGACTGCGGTACTGTTACGTCCCTGGCGCTGTGGTAGAATTTAATTCTGTCGTAGCCTGACGCTGATTCGTTGAAGAGTGGAATTCGTTGCTGCCGTTGAATGGTTGAAACCATACACTCAGAAAAAAGTTTCTTTTACTCAAAGAAAATTTCTTTGAATCAAAGAAAAATATGTATTGGCTCTCAGTGAAACAAATTTTTCTTTAAATCAAATAAATATTTTGGTCGCCTTTCTTTTTGTGGTTCAACAGAATATTTTACTGTTTGAATGAAAAATTTTCTTCCATTTTACGAAAATATTTCTTTAATTTAAAGAAATTTATATTGTTTCAATGTATATTTTTCTTTACTTTCAAGAATTATATATTGTTTCAATATAATTTTTTCTTTAATTTAAAGAAGAATTTAATTCATTGAACCTAAATATTTCTTTGATGTAAAGAAATATTTTATCGGGATAACAAAACAATTTTTTTAAACCAAAGTAATGATTTATTATGTATCTTAAGCAAATAATTTATTAGATTAAAAGAATCATCAATTTGAAATGAATATATATTTCTTTGTTCAAAACACAAAATTTAGTTGACTAGCATACATTTTTTCTTTCCCTACATTTATTTAACTAAATGTAAAAGTTGATTTCGTTTCTTAAATGAAATAATTTATTCGTTTGAAAGTTGTTTTATTTTTTTTTATTTTTTATATAGAACCGTAAATAATATACATTGTCATTTTCTTATTTCCTAAAAGCAAAACTTCAATTCATTGGAAAAAGCTATAGTTGCTATTGGGAGGGAAATACCAATCTAAATATGTATATTATTTACTGTCTCGGAAAGAAAATATATATTATTCTTGTTTTTATTAAAAAATTAATTTCCTAACGCAAATTTTTTGTCAATACTTAAAGCAATAAAATATTCAGATATGACCGTCATTGTTCGATGTTGTGGAAATGAGGTTAGGAATCACCATACATGTAACTATATCACAGTAAAATAGAGGAAATAATACTTAAATAAAATTGTGGGATTTTATCGGCGAATCCTCAATTCGTCAACACGTCACAGGTTTTCTTATTCATAATTACCACTTGTAACTGATAAAAATAAACCAAACGTACAGGAGCGTCCCTGAATCGCATGTCGCATGCGTGTAGCTAAGTAGCGGTTTCGAGTGTTAAAATAATTTCTTTGATTTAAAGAAATAGTTTCTTTGATTTAAAGTACTGAACTAAAATATATTACTTCTTTCATTTCCGTCTGAAATTTCTTTGAATCAAACAAATATTTATTTAAATTAAAGAAAACCTATTACAGAAATAATTTCGTTAAACCAAAAAATACGAACTACATCATTTTTTAAGATCAAATAAATGTTTCTTTATTTTAAATGTATTTTTGGGTCGGTTGAAAAAAAAACTATGGTAAAGAAACGATTTCTTTATTTCAAGACAAATTTTTGTCTGAGTGTAACCGGGAGAACAAATAAGGTTTTGAAATTAAAACACAATTTGAACTGGTCACTTCATGAGTATATTCTTGACACAATAAGATTAAGTTATAAATCTTTAATTGTTTGCACTATATGCACTTAATCCATTAGGTACTAAAAACAATTTAGTTAGTTGTTTAACAATTCGTAGTTCGCAATTAACTCTATAATTTATAAAAAATCAGCAAGAGCCAAACGCGACGACGCGCTTCGCGTTTAACAATTCTAACTTTCTATTTTCGGATTCGATCAAATCACATAGTCTCAAAATTAATCTAAGTCCAATTTATCAAATTGACTCTCGCAGGTTTAAAGTGATAATAGCGGTTCGGAGATACAAAAATCTGACGTTTTTCTCGTGTGCGCGCCTTTTTATCAACTACGTTTTGGGCGGAGTAATTCCCCTACTCTAGGCCCCCTGCCAATCAAATTGCTGACGTCATAAAGTTTCATGTCCATTTTACAAATTAAAAAGTAGGTCATGTGGCTCCACCTACTCGATATAAGTCGCAAAATGAGTCATTCGATGATTGACATTTATAAACAGTGATAGTCCAAAGTCCTTACTTATTGCGTTTTACATTCGTCTCGTTGGCGCCATGATGTCATAAAGAATACTAAAAATAGTACTATGACTCATCTTTTGGTCTAAAATAGCGATGACCTAACCTTGCATGTATTCTCAAGTATAGTATTTATTTTGCTTCAAGACAGAGAGAGGTATTGCTTTTGATTCCAATTTTCTTATTTTGTTACCATCTTATAACATTTATATAACTTTATTTTGCCTTCATAACATTACGTTAAACCGCAAGCTAATTTGAATTCTCCCGCTAAATCCGCCATCTTTGGTCATGCGCGATAGAATTTTAGTTCCTAAATTTTGCACTCTATCACAGGTACTTATGCTTAAAACTGCTGAGCTAAACACACGAGCGCCAGTGCGCTCTGTGTCAAGACGTCTACTCTCTTATTGTGGGAACACTGCTGTCCCAAATGAGAGAACGTAAACGTGATAATGTGCAGCGTTCTCAAAATAAAAGAGTAGATGTCTTGACACAGGGCGCGCTGGCGCACGTGTATTTAGTTTAGCAGTTTTACGTATAAGTACCGCAGTCGCCCAAAATTTCTTTTCGTGTACCACTGTAATGGCGGAGGACAGTGGTTGCCCTCCGGGAGTTTTCCTGAACGTAACTCGCAAAACAGACACTCCAGGATATAGGACGTACTTTCCCCAGAATCTCACGAGTGGATCATAGTAACCCGCCACCTTGCTCCTGCCCCCCACCCTCATGCAGTTTTCCCTGCTCGTTACGGAAAAAGTCGTGGTGTGGCGTAGTTGTTGTCTGGCGGTACATTTCAACCCATATTATTGTGAAGTAATGACGGTACGGTTGAATCTTCCATTTAGTAATAACAATAAAAATGGAATGCGAGCAGTGCAAAATTAAACTTTCTACACAACGAAACCTTCATAGGCATTTACAAGAGGTACATAAAGTATTAAAAGAAGAAAAAAATTTAAATGTTCAAATTGTGACACGGAATTCATGGAGAAAAAAAATTTGAAGGATCACTTACAACAGTTTCATGCAGTACCAAAAGTTTTTGAACAAAAAATATTAAAATGTTCGATTTGCAATGCAGAGTTCACGCGAAATTCAAACTTCAATAAACATTCACAACGATTTTATGAGGAAAAGCTGTCCCATGAATATTTCATGTAAGTACAAATTCAATCTGTACTCATATTAATACGTTGAAATTACGTTTTTTAATTCAAATGCTTCCTTGTTGACCCTGTTCGTTTGTAAAGTATATATTTGTGCACTAAAACTCTTTGCCTTTACTGCCAGAACGAGACTTGATCAAGAAAATTAATCTTGTAATATTTTTTTATAATTTTTGAAAAAAATAATATAAGTCGATTCCTCTAATCCTAATTTATGGGCAAAAAATGATAGTTTTTTTTCATCCTATTCTGTAAAAACTATCTTTTTAGATTTCAAATTTAACTGCTTTTTTGATAGTTGAAATACTTTATTAAGAATTCATTTTTTTCATAGAAGATTCATCATTTTAGTTGGAAATTCAACTGCTTGGTTGAAAATTAACTTTTTTTTGAAAATGCGTCTATTTCGATTTAAAAGTCAACTGTTTTCAAAATATTGGACTTTTTGGCTTACAACATTAACTAAATTGTTAAAAATTTGTCTATTTGTCTATAAAATTAATCTTGTTTCTCAAGTTCATCTATTTGGTAGAGGATTCAGCTAATTGGTTAAAGATTCGTCTTCTTTCGTTGAATTCGCCCAGTTAACTAGCTATCTGTATTCAAACTGTTTTGGCCATGATCTTTAGTGGTAGAAATTTATCTTCCAATATTTTTGATGTATTATTTAAACAATTTATGTCGGCAAATGTTTCTTACCGGCATTTAATAGGCAAGAAAATATACAGGCACAGAAA
>CAKNWT010302377.1:0-10875 GCA_932066315.1 Andricus coriarius | reverse complement strand
TCCCCCTAGAGGCGGAAAATTCTCCAGAAAATCAACTTTTTCGAGTATGGAATAACCCATGGTATTGAAATCTTCTGGAAACGGTCAGATATGATATATTTATGTATTTTGGTGCGCTGAATACAAATCTGACATTAATTTAATGTAAAAATACCATTTTGACAGTTGAGTAGCAATAAAGTTACTTAATGGCGCTTGCGTCAAATATAAATCGAAATACTTTTGTATACGTTTGTCTTGATTAAGTAAAATGTTACATTATAGATTTTTAATTTTTCCCAGTTTCTTCATACATATAAATATTGCATCAAGTAAAAATAAAATTATTCAATAGATTCAATAGAATTTTTAGATTAGAGCAGTGGTTAGAGCGCCTGACCGGAAATCATTTGAACTGGTGTTCGAATCCCAGCGGAGTGAAAGGAGTAGATTTTTTTTCTGAATAAATTAATTTTCAAAAATTTTTAATTTATAGCTCCATCTAGTCTGAGATGACGTTAAAATATTTTGTGTATTAGAGGATATAACTTTGATCGTTATTGTAGATTTCCATTTTCACAGTATGTGTGAAATGATTTCTCAACTGATCGATTCGTTACGATCTCCGATAATAATACCGGTTTTTATTAAAAATTGATTTGTATATTACATCTTGCAAAATAAAGCGTGTTTCAGAAAAAGGATTCTTCCTCTGATCTCTCTAGTACCTCAGTGGTTAGAGCAGCTGACCGGAAATGAGTTGACCTGGTATTCAAATCCCAGCGGAGTGGAAGTAGTAGATCTTTTTTCTGAATAAATTTAATTTCGAGAAGCTAATGGTTTTTTTTACCTATTTCTGGAAAAAATGAGTAGAGCACTAATTCAATATTTGACTCTAGAAATGTCGAAACTTTGGTGTATTGAGTTCAAGGTAGAACTCCATGCCCGTGGGGCTCAGCAGAATTATCGACTGAAGATAATGTCACTTTGTCAGGAAAAGTTAGAATTCGAATGATTGTCATTTTTTTCTTATTTGCATGATTTTAATCTGGCAACGTGTAATTAGGATCACAAAATTTCCATACGAAACCGTTCATAGAGAGTAAACATATTTTTCGATACAATTTTATAACACTTTGAATAAAGGCATATAAAAACTATAAAATAGTAGTTGGATACGTGAAAGGTATCCTGTCAGAACCTACCAAACTTCAAACTTGAAAAAAATCTTTTTATTTTTTTATTTTACTTATTGCACGGTCCAGACTCATTGTCTTGTGAACCGGCGTGGTCAAATTTAATTTAGAAGAGGGATAAATATGTTTTTCTATCAAAACCTCTCAAGCACCACATGGTTTCTTTCGTCAATGCTTTAGATCACTCTTTGTTAATTCACGTTGCGTGTCTGACTCTTCGATAGAAAATTGTAAATAAACCCCTTTTTTCTATAATTTGCGAAAAAGAGCCAGTTTTTCCACCTGTTTTTGGTGTAAAAAGTGAACGGTCTTTGGTCGATGACGTGGCGCATGCGCAGTGCCGACCTTTCCGGGCAACAGTGAAAAAAGCGGACGGACGCAGTGAGAAAAGTAAATGGATGCAGTGACAAAAGTGAGGCACAGTGAAAAAAGTAAATGAAGTGCAAACTACTTCGTGTTACTCCGTGTGTGTTCGTGCTGCCTCAGGTGAGCTCGTGCGCAGGCAACTTCATTATATTTTCCGACTCTCGTTCCTAACCTAAATCAGTTTCCAAAAAGTTGTTGATGCTCAATGGTTTAATCGCTTCTATGGGCATGGACGAAATTGCTTGGCAAAAGCAAAAAAACACCGTTAGTTTCGCCGAAAATAATGTGCTTGGTTTTTTCGCGAAAAATCGTAAATTTGGTTATTGGCATTCTAACCAAACATTCTTACCACCTTATTGTTACGGCCATATTATTGCAATGGTTTTGATAATTGCCATTGTTCGTGTTGCGTCAATCGACTAAAAATCGCCCTCTTTTTACAAAAAAATACAGGTGAACAAAAACTAGCACTTTTTACACAAATTATAGAAAAAGTATCGTGTCCCAAAGATTGAAAAAGCGACGATTTTTCAGTTTGTAGCACAATATACTATTTTTAAACAACATTTTGAAATTTTGGACAAATGTGCTAGCATCGCACTATATTATTATTTTTTTAATTTTAACAGACCACATTTTCTTAGTGTCGTTTGGGAGTTTCTAGTCAGAGTATTTTGACGGACAAGTGGGTAAAATTCAATCACTGCAGAGGAAAATATGAGTTTTTACGTACAGAGTAAAATAATTTGACTTACCACTCGCATGACCTGGTGAAGAAGCGAGGATTTCGTGTTGCAAAACCGCACAAAGTATTGAGATAATAAAATAAGTTAGTGTACCCATGTTGGAAAAAAGCTATCTGATAACAGAATCAAACTGATGGCGAAGGAAAAAATGTACGTCTTTTATAGCGAAACCTTGTTTGCGGTTCTACTTAATTTGATTACTATTAAAACCAGAGTGGAATCACGAGGTGCTGTCTAATGCCACGCTCATGACACGTTGCACAATTATAATCCTGCAAGTAAAAAAAAAGTTATTTACATTTCATAAACTGATAATAAACATGACGTTCCACAAGGTAAGCTCCACTTCGTAGATATTATATGAGACGATATTCGGTTTTTGTGGACAAATGTCAAAAGTATCGATTATTTCGATCATTCAATTTTTTTGTTTGAAACAAAAATTATGTTTGAAGGTGATGCAAGCCTGATGAAGCTTAACTCGTATTTTCCATATAAAAAAGACGTTTTTGTAAATTGTATTCAGTATCATCAATATAGAAGGTAGGGGAGGGGGGTACTTTATTTATTCACGTAATTTTTGTGAAATAGAAAATTAAACAAATAACTTGCAGTAATTGTACAAAAATGTTAAACCTATTGAGTGAAAAACAAAGCTAGTCACCAACAATTACAAAAAAAGTCAGGGAACCTTATTGGACAGGAAAAAGTCAGGATTTAGAACAAAAATGGACAAAAGTCGGAATTTCTGTAACTTAAAATAACTGTCCTGCAGAATAAATTTGAAATTTTTTTGTTCCGCTTATAAAGGATTTTAGGTTAAAAATGTTACAAGTTTGAGATTCTGGTCTTTGAATATTAATGTTCAGGGAAAATGGAAAATTGAGCAGTAAAAAATTAGGGAATTTTTAAAATGAAGTTTTGCTGTAACCCTGAATTCTATTATTTGTTTGAAAATTTAAAAATTATATTGGACAGTCATCCTTTTTGGTTGGAAATTCTTCTGTTTTCATAGAAAATTTACTTTTGGATCAAAATTCATATTGTGGTGTTGAAAAGTCAACTGAAATCTTCTTTGTTTCAAAATTCAACTTCTTTTTTTAAACATGATTTTTTGATTTAGAAATGCATTTTTTTATTAGAAAATGCATCTTTCTTGGATAAAAATGGAAATATTTGGTTGAAAATTCTTCTTTTTGGGTCGATAATTCAACTATTGTCGTAGAAAATGAACTATTTGATTATGATTCACATTTTGTTATTATTGACAAATAAAATATTTTTTGGATGAAAGTTCAACCTTTTTTTTTAATGTTTCCTTTTCATTTAAAAAATCATGCATTTGGTTAGAAATTCCCTTCTTTTTATAAAAATGTGGCTGTTTGATTGAAACTTTAATAATTTTTCTCAAAAGTTATCCTTTCTGGGTGAAAATTCAACTATTGTCTTAGAAAGTTTACTTGTTTAAAATTTATATTTTGGTATGAAAAGGTCAACTGAAATGTTTTTTGCATACGAATTCAAACATATTTTTTTATTTAAAATTTCATCTGTTTCAGTTAAAACTTCGTCCTTCTTTGATAAAAATGCATCTGTTTGACTAAGAATTCATTTGATGATGTTTCAATTCAACAGACTGACGTTTAATAAATCCCAACATCTGTAGACCTTTAGTAGTACAATAATAATCATTATGCTGGAAAAAAGGGAGTTTATCATCTACAAAAATTCCAAGGTCGCGCATTACATGAACAATTTCGAGGACAAATCCGTCTATCGAGTATTGGAATTCGACAGGATATATTTTTTGCGAAAAACGCATCGTTCTACACTTAGAAATACTCAGAGTCATTCCGTTTTCCAGGCAGAACATATACAAGGCGGTAATATCTTTTTGAACTGCAACAGCGTCCTCAAGGGATGTAATGATGGTTTGAATTTTTAAATCATTAGCAAAATGTAAGGCCATAACAATGATAAATATTTGTGTAATGTCATTAACATAAATATTAAGTAACAGCGGACCCATGTGTGATCTTTGAGGTACACCAGACATTGCAGTAAATTCGTGGCAGTACACACCGTTGAACTTCACAGCAAGCCGCCAACCGCTCAGATAACTATTAAACCATTCTAGTAAATTACCATGAATTCTAAATGCCTCTAGTTTCTGAATCAACCCCGTGTGATTACCCTTGTCGAAAGCACGAGAAAAATCAGTGAAAATTACGTCACCTTCTTATTACCATCAAGCGCATCCGCAATAAACTGAGTGTATAAAGTAAGATTAGTACAAGATGATCTACCAGAACTAAACCCAGGCTGCTCCTCGGCAACAAAATTTTAGCACCAAATTGAAAGTTTATCTCTTAAGATACTCTCAAAGATTTTTTGCTGTTGTGTTTATCATATTTACCGGTTGATAGTTCTTAACATCCGATTTATCATTTGCTTTGTAGATTGGAACAACGTAACTAGATTTCCATTGAGAAGGATAGAAACCAGTATATAAAGATTTAGTGAAAAGGTACCAAATTGGCCTAGAGACTGCGCAGCAGCAGTTTCGATAGAATAGAGGAGGGATGCCATCGGGACGAGGACCTTCATTACAGTTTATTACACTGACTCTCAAAAACTTCTGGTGAGGCTATTTTAACATTACGAATATCAAGAGTAGAACTATTTAATTATTCAAATTCGGGTAAAGTATTCGTCTCATAGACAGAAGTGAAGTTATCTGCAAATAAATTGGCGATTTCCTGATCAGTTCTGACTTGTTTGTCATCCAAATGCATCACGTTAGGCATGTCCCTGCAAGATCTGTTATCATTGGCATGTTTCCAAAAGTATTTCGGGTTTCCAGAAATACTATGATCTACATTATTAATATGACTACTACGGCAATTCTTACGTAAAAGTTTGCACCTAGCCCTTAAGTTACAGAAAACATTTTTGAAATCTAGATAAAATTATGTATCAGAGCTTGACGCGATTGTTTGCTTTCAGAGAACAATATCAAGTGGAGGGTGGTATACATCGCTCGGCAAGGGAGGATCGGAATATTGACGCACAGTAGTTGGATAAAAGGAAGTAAAAACGAAATCGAGAATCTTACCTGAAGAATTCTGCACTTGGTTTTTTCTTTTTTTTTTTTTGTTGCAAAGGTTTTTAAAACCGCACCCTTCCAACCGCGCCATTGCGCTCTTTTCTTGCGGAGGCCAAGGCCCGGTGCTAGAGAGGATACGTAATCCTCGATCGTCAGTGGTCCAGCGAATGTTAGAGATTTTATAGTCGCCAACGATAATTGTTTCCGCAGGTTTAGTAGACTCAAAAGCAGATTCTATAGCGGTTCGGTATTTTAAATAAACCTCTGGACGTGATAGTGGCGGAATGTAAGCAGTTCCTAACAAAATGCGCTCATTTCCATTCAAGATTGTTACAAAAATCTGCTCGACGGAAGTAATTGGTGTTCGATATTCGAAGTTCCGAAATTTCAAGTGTACCGCAAGTAGTACTCCCCCACCTCCCTATCCCTTCTTTAGATAATGTAGGATCCCTTCTGTAGATAGTGTAGGTATTCATACCAAACTCAGCGTTGAAGTGATTGAAATTGAGTCACGTTTCTATCAAAATGATAACGTCGTATGTAAATTCCGAGAGAGCAATAGCATGATGTAGGTTAATAAGTTTGGATCGTAGGCCACGAAAATTTTTGTAATAAATATCAAGGTTACATGGTGAGTTACATTGTTTACTTGGTGCAGAGAGTCTTTCTTCTTGTCGGCTAGTGGTAGCATTCAAATAGAGTTTCTCTAGTAAGCTGCCGGAAGAACGTCTTGACAAATCTAATTGCTATTCGCGAGCATAGTCTACTCTACTGGCCGGTCTCGACAAAGCTTTCTTGTAGGATGAACAGTCTTTCCTAAATACCGTGAGGTCGAATTTTACGCCGGAGATCTTCAGAATTGTGGCCGCATGAAAGCAGTTCGTAGATTTTCTTATTGAAGATGTACGTTCAGCTTCTGGATGAGAACCGCTACATTGTGGACAAGTGTGTAAAGGGCTGTGAAAGCGATTAGCCATATGGCCAAATCTGAGACATTTCGTACATCTCAAGACGCTAACATGATCAAGTAGCGTGCAGTTCCCCCACCCTACATAAATTCTTCGTTTTTCTACTGGTACATTGTGAGTGGTTGTATCAAATTCGAGAATTACTGTATAGAAATTCTTATTATTTCTGTTAACTTTTTTGAAGAGAACTTTCATCTTGAATTCAGGGCCATCAGAAATTTTGTTTTAGTTGCAGATTTTGGGGATAAGCTCATCGTTTTCTTCAACTTCATTGGCATGTATAGCCAAAATTGTCACTTTAGGGTAAATCTTGCGTGGCTCCTTACTGATGTATTCGTCACCTAGCTCATTTTTAACAGCCTGAGATAGTTTCTCCCTAGAGTTGAAGACCGAACAGCTGATTACATCTTGCTTCCTCTTTACCTCAAACTCAGCGGCTTTCATCTTCATAGTTTTTAATTCGTTTTTTAGTGAATAAATCGTATCATCTTTCCACCATCATCAGACTGGACCATCACACTTATACGTTTTTGAGGTCGTTGAATCTGAATTTGTGATTTCTGACCCCATCTGGCCAAGATCAAGGTTATTCTAAGGTCAAATTGTGAAAAAACCGTATAAGCATAGAAAACCACGATTCTTGTACATTGTTGAGGTCGCTGAATCTGAATCTAGGGTCAGTTTGACTCCTTCCGGTCAGAGTAAAGATCATTTCAAGGTCAACTTTTGTTTATCAAGCGAAAACGTGTTTTTGACCGCAGATGCTGAAAGAGCGGGATATTTTGCGATCGTATTTGGTTTATGACCCCTAGATCAAAATGAACTATAAAGGTCACTTTGATCCATAGGTCGAACAATATGCGAACGCAAAATATCCTGATTCAGATTCAGCGACCCCGAAAACGTAAAGGTGTGGTGGTCTAGTCTAATGCACAAAAAACTTTTTTTTTGTGGGGCTGTTTAATCAGCGAAGTATAGTAAATACAATTACTCATGCACTGACAAAAGGTTACTTGTACCAAGTGAATTTTACTTGGCTGAAGTAAGTGAAAGTCCTGATTATTTGCAAAACTTTGAAATGGTTTCAACTCAATGAATGATTCCAAAGGAATGTGCCATGAATATGAATGATTTTTTTTTTAAATTTACGAAGTACGAATTGATGGGAAGAAATTTATTTTAAAATCAAGCAAATGTTTTATAGGCTCAAAAACTATTTTTCTACATCAAATT
The DNA here is from genome assembly GCA_932066315.1 of Andricus coriarius. NCBI lineage: Eukaryota > Metazoa > Arthropoda > Insecta > Hymenoptera > Cynipidae > Andricus > Andricus coriarius. Next base: position 3,281 of record CAKNWT010302377.1, on the reverse strand, counting down.
CATAAATATTTGAAGCAACAAAATATTCTACCAAGCAACATTTTTACATTCTTTTTAAAAAACTGTAAAAATGAATCGTTATTCTTCATACTTTGGGAGTAATGTCAAGAAGTTTTTTCCTACAAAATCCGGTTTTCCGTAGAAGGAGAAGAAGAACTAATTCTTCGAAATAAAAAATTATTGAAAATTTATCCATGCAACTAAGGCATTTTAAAAAAAAAATTTTTTTCGAAGCTTTTCAACATTCTTTTTGTATCTTCTTATGCAATCTTTAAAAATCTGTATTTTGTTTTACATTCCTTAAAAATATTCTTGAAACATTCGAAAGTTTCCAAAAAATCTTTTTATGATAATATTTGAAATATTTAAGAAATTTTTCAATTTTTAATTTAAATTCCCTTTTAAAGATAAAAAATCATTAAAAATTTTTCCAGGAATCTTAGGATTTTTTCCAAATGAATTGTGATTCTAACTTAAAAGAGAAAATCTTCGAGAATAATTATAGTTTTGACTTGGAATAGCGAATTGTTGAAAAATATATATATTGGCGTGAGTGGGAATAAGACATTTTTTGAAAAAAAAAAAATTAAAAATTTAACTTTGAACATAGAATTTTCGAAAAGAATTCTGACTTAAGTTTAGAGCAGGCAATTTTCGAAAAAAATGTGCAATTGCGATCTCTGATAAGGAATTTTCCGAAAGAATTACAATTTTGAACAAGAACAAGCACTTTTCTAAAATAATTCAGATTTTGGTTTAGAACAAAGAATTTTCAAAAACCAATTATAATTCATATCTAAAGCAAGGAATTTTTCTAATGTATATCATTAAGCTATTTCCCTTTCGGCGAGCCTCTAGGGGTAAGCGTGACACTACCCGATTCGGGTAGTGTTTTTTTAGGTGGATTTGTAGTAAATGGGCTCACCACACCCACGACCGCCAACAGCAACGCAGTAGTATCAGACGGTCACCCATCCAAGTACTAACCGCGCCCAACACTGCTTAACTTCAGTGATCTAACGGGAACTGGTGCTTCCAGCGTGGTATGGCCGTTGGCCATAATGAATTACAGTAATTTCATTTCTGAATGGGATTCATAAAAATAACTATCGTTTTGATTAGGAGGAGGAAATTTTTTTAAAATAATTATAATCCTGATTTAATACAGCGAATTTTTCAAAATAAATATAATTTCTAATTACAAGAGGAAATCTTTAAGCAAAATTATAATTCAGATATAAAATAGGGCATTTTTAAAAACAATTCTAATTTTGACTTGGAGGTGGAAGCTTTCAAAAATAATTATCATTTTTGAGAAAGACTATAATTGTGAATGAGAACAAGAAATTTTCCAAAACACCAACAATGATGATTTCAGATCTGAACCAAGGAATTTTTCTAAAGAGATGCAATAATTTGATCTCGGAACGGGAAATTTTTAAACGAATTATTATTTTGATTTGAAACAGGGACTTTTTAAAAAATGATTATAATTTAGATATGAAATAAATTTTTTTAAACATAAACAATTTACACTTTTTCTGAAAATTCTAATTTGAAGCAGGAAATTTTCGTACGAAAATTCTAATTATAATTCGAAACAAGAGATTTTTAAAACAGAATTATAATTCTGATCTAAAACAAAGAATTTTCCAACAAATTTCAAATGCTGATTTGAAAGAGATAATTTTTTAAAATAATCACAATTCACATCCGATCCAACACGAAAAAACAGTTATTGATAGATTTAAATTTATTAAAGGATATCTCTGATTATTCTGAGATTTTACTTAAAGGCCAAGTTTGTTCGATTATGTATAAATTAAAATGTGTCTCGCTTCGTAGTTTAAGAGGCTTAGTTTGAGAAATCGTAACGATTTTTAAAAGTCTTTTGTTCCTAAATTTAAGATAAGAGTTCACGAGATTTTAACAAAAAATTTAGGCATTTCAAGAGATTTTAAGGTACTAGGAAGTATTTCCAAAAATCGCAAAAACTTTACGAAATTTACCGAGATTTCCCAAGCTTTTTAGGGACATCACGAAATTTAGAGAGATTATAAAAGGATTTAGGGTATTTCAAATGATTTCAAAGGATTGCCTCAGGTTCCACCATTTTTCAAGTCTTTTTTCGAAACCCGTTAATATTTTTTTTTTTTTTTTTTTGAAATTGGCAAAGTAGCGGTGGTTCTTTAAATATACAAAGTTGATATACAAAGTCATAACCTTAAAATTTGATAAAATATTTGTCTCGTAGGAGATAAATCCTAGAGCAAATTATTATATATTCTACATTTTTTTTTAAAAGGGAAGTGGCAGGGCCTTGTGGTATGTTAAATTGTAGCGATTATAGTATTTTAAAATAAAAACATCGAAAACCTAGAAAAGGACTTCGCTACATTAATATAATAAGATGTTATGGTGTCATGAAAAATAAAGAAGAATATAATTTGGAAGTCGCAAAAGCTTTTACATTAAACTTTGTTATGTGAAGTCAATTAATTAATTGAATTGAAAACAATAAATGATCAAACTAAATCTTATGCTGACGGATTTTCTCTATGCTTGCTCACTTGAACCCTATTTGTTTCAGTTCAAATTTTAAATTTGATTTAAATTCAATGTCTCCTCTCTCAAGCATCAACTTTATTATTTCTAAATAGCCAACGCTGCGAATCTTCTTTCAAAGCATTGTCCTCGTTTCACGTTTCCTTTCGTGCCAGTGGATCGCTTCTGTTTTGTATTAATTTTTATGAGGTTTATACTTTTAATCAGGATTCACAAATGGCTTCCATAAATAAGAATCCCAATTAGTGATTTTAGTGTCTTAGCACGAAAGGAGCATGCACCGTTGTAAGAATTAAGGGTTGCAGCCCCTCGACAGAAAAAATATATCCCGATGAGCATCCTTTTGTAAAAAAATAGTTGACATTTTTTGGGTTAAAAAATTCCGTTTTATTTTTGAGATATTAAAGCAAAACTGTTTTCGCGGATCAAATTTTAGGGTGGTTTGCACCCCTAAATTGAAAAATTAAAAATTGAAAAATTCATGTCTGCTATTGTTTTATGTACCACAACATATTACATGATGAAAGTGGTGACAAACGTCAAAACGACTGCTTCCAGACAAAAATAGTATAATTTATTGTGTCAAGATCATGAACGAAATTAAAACGTATGACGTTTCGAAACACGTACCAGTTTCCTCATCAGATTAAAACTGATCTGAAATATTAATAAAAATAAATAGTAATAATAATAAATAAATTGGTCTAACAAGAGAG
>CAKNWT010302371.1:0-10951 GCA_932066315.1 Andricus coriarius | reverse complement strand
GAAGCAAGTTTTATTAATAATTAAATCGGATAATTGTACAAAACTGATATTTAGAAATGTATGTATGAATAGTAAAAAATATTTGCATCAATATATTAGGTTGAAAATACTTGCCAGTACTAAGATTTATTAAAATAGAGATTTGTTATTTCATAGAGTTATTAAAGAAATTAATTTTTAACATAATGGCTTCATGTCAATATTATTAACTTTGGCCAATTATTGTTAAATATAATGTTTTTACGATTCTTAGATTTAATTAATAATAAAACTAGCTTCAGAGAACAGAAATCACACCAAAATGAACGAATAAATTCAATTGTTTTTTTTTTATAAATTTGAAATACCGCGCAAATTTTTAAAGTTCTTAAGCGATTAATAGCGAGATTAATAGTTTTTCGCATAATAATAGTAATTATTGCACGTTTTTGATTATATAATACTGTTATGTTGTAGACAATATGTTTCTTAATAAAATTCAAAAACATCATTATAAAAGTGGCCCAAAAAATAATGGTGTTTTTTTTTTTTTTTTTATGGTAGTGTGCCGATCGGGGGTCCCTATCCCGACACCTGGAAGCTGTCCTATTTTCATGGTTCTGGGTGCTATTATTTGGGCTGACACAGTAGTACCGCAAAATTGGTCTTTTATTTTCCCATGTACGTTTAAATCATGAGGATCACGAGATAAAGCATCTGCATTGGAATTCGTTTTTCCTGGTTTATATTCAATAACGTAATCATACTCATCAAGTTTAATTCTCCATCTAGCCAATCTAGAACCCGGATATTTCATCCCGTACAACCAAATTAATGGCTTATAATCGGTAATTAATATGAATCTACGCCCATATAAATAAGGCCGAAAATGTCTCACGGCCCAAACTATGGCCAAAAGTTCTTTTCCCGTTTTACTATTGGTAAATCCTTATTAATTTCCACTTGACTTAAAACTGCCCCTCAAGCATAATTTGATGCATCAGTTGTGAGCAAAAATGATTAAGTAAAATCTGGATATTGCAACAAAGGTTCAGAACAAATTGTATCTCTTAAAATTTCAAAAGCTTTTTGTTGTATATTAGTCCAAAGAAATGTGACATCCTTTTTCAGAATTACGGTTAGTGGTTTAGCTATTTTAACAAAATTTGGGACGAATCGCCGGTAATAACCAATCAAACCTAAAAATGGTTTAATATTCTTTTTCCGTCTAGGAATAGGAAAATTTTTAACGGCCTCTATTTTCCTCGGATCAGGTCTTACTCCCTCTAGGGTAATTATGTGCCCTAAATAAGTAATTTATTTTTTCAAAAACTTACATTAATCAGGTTGTAACATTATACCTGCAGTTTTTAATCTTCCCAAAAGAGCTTTGAGTTTTCGTGAATGTTCCTCCAAGGAACTTGCATAAATAAATATGTCATCCATATAAACAAAAAGCTCGATTCCCTGTAACCCGGTCAAAACGCGATCCATCAGCCTCTGAAAGGTGGCCGGAGCGTTTTTTAGTCCGAAGGGCATTCGCGTATATTCAAGGTGCGCGTGGGGTGTCGATAAAGCGGTTTTCTCTCTGGAATCAGGGACCATGGGTATCTGATGAAACCCCATTGCGAGATCCAAAATCGAGAAGTATTTCGCACCACCGAGTTGATCGAGAATATCGCTAATATTCGGAAGCGGATGCGCGTCACTCACAGTTTTTTCGTTTAATTGTCGATAATCAATAACCATCCTCCATTTCCTTTTTGCCCCTGGATCGGTTTTTTTTGGCACAATCCAGAGCGGAAATTATAGGGCGAACTAGATGGTTCTATTATTCCATTTGCAAGCAATTTTCTCCAGCGAAGACCCTAGGGCCGGTATTGATTCTTTGAATATATCCCTCATTTAAAAATGTTGCTTGAACGGGGATTTCGACTAATTTTCGAGCACGAGCTTAAATATTATTGTTCTATGTGAAATATCAGATAAATTAGAAATGCCTAAATTTAATTCAAGATCACCAATTATTAGTTTGCTTTATGACTTCTTAAGAAGGACATTCCTAAAATTCCGGCTTGATTTATAGGAAGATTATTTGGCACAATCTGAAAATTTGATTGAATCCCTTTTATTACTGTTTTAATTTCTCCTAGGGTTTCAATCATTCTAGGTCCAATTCTAAGCAAATTATATATTTTATTTTTATTTATCCAAGTCCTAAAATCAACTTTATGTATTTTTAATAAATTTAAATCGCATCCTGTGTCGATCAGAAATAATGCAGTCTTGTAATAAAAATAAAAATTTTCATTTTCGATTACTGGGTTATTTTCTGATTTTCCGGGGTCTCTAATTTGGAGTATGTATCTTTGTTTAGGTACTGATTCGGTTTTGAGGCAGTCATCGCACCTTTTTGATCCCTCATTTAAGAGTTTAAATTAAATCTTTGTGCAGATTCAAGTTTATTGCGGCGTTCATGTTCGTGACGTAATTTTAATTTACAATCTTTAACAATATGATAAGAATAATTACAATACGTACAATTTAATTTCAATTTTTCATTTTGATCCTGAGTATTTCGCAAAATTTAGGACAATCGCGTTTGAAGTGTCCCAATTCCCCACAATCAAAACACCTTATTGATGAAAGAGACCTACCCCGTGACGGACATGGCATCTCAATTTCACTATTTATATGAGCTACTTGCCTTTGGTTTCCAAATTTGAATTTTTTATCTTGATTTTCTGAAGCCCCTCTGAAAGGAAAATTTTCAGCCCTATTTTGAGTTTTATTCCAGCTTTTATCTTCTAGATCTGCCTCATTGTCGATTTATATTGCTTTATCTAAACTACTTGGGGTTTTCTCTGTAATAAAAGTTAGCGTTTCACGATCAAGACCTCTCATACAATTTTTTATTGCGTTTTCTTTATATTCTGGACATCGCTCAAGTCCCTTTTCTCCCGGTATCTTCTTCATCACTTGAGTAATGCTATTATTTAAAACTTCATGAATCCGAGTAACGCAATCCATGATTTCTTCGTTTTTTCCCTAGTTATAGTGGCGAATACAGTTGATTGTAGGTGGCTCTGTTATTTATTTCTTTAATTGAACTTTTCAACTTACAATCCAATTTTATTTTTGGTTAATAAGAAGACGGTATCATGTTTTATTGTTTAGGATCGAAAATGACTGCTAAACTTATTTTAAATTTGTGTAAAGTAGAATTATCTGATTTTTATTGTAAGTGATTAACATGAATGTATATGAAATTTAATATACACGCTCTTAATGGCGATTATATATGCTTGATATATTAATTTTAATACACATGGGTATATTAAATTTAATATTATTTTTAACAGTGTGTGAACTCAGGAACAGCCTCGGTTGTTTTTCTTCGAATTGAAGAATTATTTTTATCATTATATGTTCGCATATTATTTTCAAAATCTTGGGAGTCCTTTCCCTGATTAGGACTCTCGACAATTAGTTCTCCACCTCCATAAATACCGGATGTTGGCAGAGTTTCCCCATCGATTGGTGGAGATTGTGGTCCCTCTAGGTCACCAACTCCACCCACCCAAAAGGTCATTATTATCATTCGTCGCCATTTCTATTAGTTCCGAATTATGTCCTGACCTAGTTACCCCATCTAATGCACCTAGTTCTGATGATTCACTCATTCTATATTTCTAGCTATTAATTATAGAAATAAAATAAAATCGTCTAATTCAAAATCACAGCAACGCAATATTTATAAGTCAATAATAAAATTACAAAACAGTGAGAGTTCTCTGTTCCACAAGACGCGGGTATACGATAGTCTTTTGGCAGAAATTTACTATATTAGTAGCAACTTAAAAAAACCGCCGCCATTTTATCAGTTTAAATTTTGTTAAAAATTTTCTAGTGGATTTTCAAATTGAAGGAAAAGATCTATCAGAATCAAGAAGAGAACATGTCATATCAATATTAATTCGGATATTGGAACACTTCAATAAATTTGTTATAAACTATGTCACCAACTTTAAAATTTCTAATCGGTGAAATGTGGGTCATATAAAATCCCTTTAAAAGAAACATATTTTGTCCCAAAACGATTCTGTGCTTCCAGCATGGTTTAGACAAAACATTTGTTGGAGAATGTGTTCACTTTGAATAATTTCTCCAGGATTAAAACATTTGCGAAAAGGAAGCAACTTCTTTAAAGTTTCTGAAAATAATTCGCGAAAAGAATCTTACTGTAACTTATACTAATGTTGATCTTGCTCTTCGTAACTACTTAAGCATTATGTCAACGAATGCAAGTGGAGAACGTTAGTTTTCGGTATTAAAGCACGTCAAAAGTTATTTGCGAAACTCATTAAGTAATGAACGCCTCTCCGCTCTATCATTTTTCTGTGCTAATGCAAATATTTAAAAAACCATCGATTTGGACGCAATCATCAAGCGTTTCGCACGACAGAAAGGCAGAAAGCGAGTTTAATTATTCTAGGTTCAGAACACAAGATGTTTTGTGTCAGCGAATTTATTGTACATCAGATAGTTTTAGAATACTTCTAATTTATATGTATATATATATGGAAGCACCAGTTGCCGTTAGATCACTGAAGTTAAGCAGTGTTGGGCGCGGTTAGTACTTGGATGGGTGACCGTCTGATACTTACTGCGTTGCTGTTGCCGGTCGTCGGTGTGGTGAGCCCACACTTGTAGTTATTTACTACAAGAAACTATTCACCTAAAAAAAACTACCCGAAGCGGGTAGTGTCACGCTTACCCCTAGAGACTCGCCGAAAGGGAAATAGCTTAATGATATACCTATATATTTATATTATGTATATACGTACGTATATATATATCAATCATATTTTATTCATAAGGTAAATTGCCAAAGCAAGTTGAAATTTATGTAATAATAAAACGGATTAAAAAATCAATTATGTCGTTTTCTTTACATGAAAAAATACTCTTTTAGTATTTCAATGGAATCGGGGGGGGGGGGGAGCCTAGGGGCACCATTTTACTAAATAGCCTAGGGGCGCCAGTTCCCTTAAGCCGGCTCTGTCGGACAGACAGCACATTAATTACTGATTGGTATAGGAAGGATACTAGTTCCGGCAGGTACGTCAATTTCCACTCAAAAATAGCTATTCAAGATAAAATTTCAATTATCAACAATTTAGTAGACAGAGCAATCGGACTATCTGATGATAGATTCAAGGACATAAATTAAAAAATTTTTAATGGATTGTTGAAAGATAATGATTATCCAGATAAATTTATTAACAAATATATGAACAAGAGAATAACAGTTTTACAAGAAAAAGCCTCTCACAATCAAAGTGATATTAGTAACAACGATCTCATAAGAGCCAATTATGAAAACATTATTGTTCTGCCTTTCATCGATACATTTTCTGGATGTTACAACAATCTTTTTAGCCGTTTTAATGTTAGAGTGGTTTTCACTTATGAAAAAGATTCGTTCAATTGTTTTTTCTAAAAACAAAGATCCTACTCCTCGTGAATGTGATTGCGCCTGTATAGGCCAGACCAGTAGACACATTAATGTTAGGATAAAAGAAAATATTTACGAGTGTAAAAGGGATATACGAAAAACTGCCCTTGTGACACACTCACATGATAACGATCACAAATTTCATTTTTCAAAAACTCGAATTTTGAGCACCGAAACAAGTTACAGAAAACGAAATTTTAAGGAAATGTTCCACATAATTGAAAACAACAATAGTGTTAATAAAAGATCAGATACGGAATTTCTGAGTGATATATACCACAATGTCATCGCTCTTACCAACTTAAGATTTTAAAATTAATTTTAATCCTTATAATTTACGCGCGGTTCCCGTTGTTGGTCACGTGACAACTACGTTATACCAATCTACCCTCTCTTCCTCTAATAACTGTCAACTACAAACATGTGTTGCCCCACCAAATTGTATTTTTAAGTTTGAAAAATGACAGTTAAAGGGGAGAGGAAAAATAGGTTCCTGAGGAAAAAACGTTTTTTAATTATTTATTTTTTTAACAATGGTTATGTGAATGTACAGCGCCTCATTGATCGAGAGTAGATTTGAACGCTGTTCATTATGGTAAGGTTATGTTATTTTAATATGTAACTCCTTAGATAGATTCTATATTTACTATATTTTTTAACAAAATGTTTTTCTTGATAGCCTGGGATGATGGGTTTTATTACTGACATAAAATAATTGTACTGAAGAGGTCCTTCATCGAAGGACGAAAAGTTTATACACGCTTTTTGTAAAATAATAAAAATGACCAGTAGAACGAAAAACACAAGATCTACACATTATCTACTACCCTGGTCAAGAAACTTAACAACCTTTTTTTAAAAAAAGAAAAAGTTTAACAAAATAGTTGAATTTTCGACCAAAAAAATATTACTTTTTACGAAAACAGTTGAATTTGCAACCAAATAATTAAGTTTTCAAAAAAGCAGTAGGATTTTTAACAATAAGAGATAAACCAATTTTTTATCGGAAAAGACAAATGCTTAACAAAACAATACAATATTAGCCCAAAACAGACCAAGTATGAACCAACAATATAGATAGTAGACTTTTCAATTAAAAATAATTGAATTTTCCAGACAATCATCTAATTTTCAAGCAAATCTCTTCTCGAAGAGCAAGATTAAATGTATTGCGAATGTAAAAACAATTCTGAAAAATTCCTGGTTTTCAACAAATTTCCGGCCGTTTCCAGTGCTCAAAAAGCCACATAAACTACTGATTTACCCAGTCAGTGGCTACCCTGATTTTGAAAGGTGCACTTTTATACGAAAAGTATAAAAAGTAGTTATCGTTAAAAGTAAATACTAAGAACGTTAGGGTATGGTAAGAGTAACCTACTACTGGTTTACTACGATTCTCTCGTATATTGTTTAAACTTGTTTTCAAGACTGCAGATGGTGCATAAGTTGCAACCTAAAAAATGTCCATGAAAAATTGGTTTTTAAATTACTGTTACTTCTACCTTGGATACATATAAAGCCAGAAACATAATTATGAATCCCAACGAAACTTTCACGAATAATAAATAAATATATGTATAATAGATAGAAATAATCGTACTGTTGATTCCGTAGAGAAAGATTGACTCTCATCCTCTGAAGGACTAACCATCGATTTATCGTGGGGCCACTTTAACCTCTTCGTTTGCAGGTAATCCAGGGCTTCCGATTTAGTAGCTACAATTTGTACTAATGATAAGTTAATTACTGGCATCATTCGCGGAAGATATTCATATTCCTTTCACGTAAATACAGCTATCGCAATCCCAAAATCCCTTGAAATAAAATTTATTTTATTCCCTTAAGTTCTCTAATGATTCGCTAAATCCCCTCAAAATACTGTTAAATGTTTATAAATCGTAAAAATCCATTAAAATATGTAGAAATAATTTGAAGTATTACGAATATAAATTAAATATCTCTTTTTGAAAAACCGTCAGAATAATGCACTCGTTAAATAATTTAAGAAATGATTAGTTCTAGTTAGTAATATATGTTTGAAACAACTATTACTTCCATAATATTAATATTTACATGAATGCTAATATTCATTCGTGTTTTATTTTAATCCTGAATAGTTTAGTTTTAATTCAAATTTGAAAAACGTTAAGTGAATTATAATAAATGATTCTATAAGTTAAGTGCATTGAAACCATCACTCACCCTCAATATTTAATTGACTCTTTTTACTCCATAAATAATAGAATTTCTTCTTTTTTTTTTTTTTTGATAATGAGGACCAATTCCTGTTTTGAATCAAATCTGTATTCAAAGTGAAAAATTGGCTGGTTTCAATATATGTTGAATAAAACGTTTTTTGGATTTGAATCCCAGCATTAAAAAAAAGGCTTTTTCTAGAAAAGCTATTAAAATTAGCTTATTTCTCATTTCGAATATAGATTTGATTGAAAATAGGAATAGGCCTTAATTACCTGAAAAAGATGTAATTCTAGTATTTATAAAGCAAAATCAGTCAATTCAATTATGATGTTGGGTCCCGATTTTAACGTTCTTAAAAAAAAGCTTTCACTTCTCAAGATATAGTACATTATAATAATAAGTATATTATACAGAAAAAGCGTGAGGGGGGGGGGGTGAAACAAAATAAAAGCATATGAATAGGGGTCTGGAAATTCGAATTTGAGGTCAAAATAGCGGACAAAATTTGAATAAACTAACCAACAATTTTATTTTTTACTAGCATGGGCTCCTGCTGCGTCTAATCACCATGTGCGTACATCTGTCTTGTAAACGGGTTTGACCCTCCATCGGTACCATGGGGTGTACGTTAACCTCTGCGCAATTTTGTGTGTGTAAAGTTAGTGTTGCTGGCACCAGAACGCACTGTGGACCGTCAGTAGCCTCCTGTCTAGTCGTCTACCAGATGTCAAGGGTGTCAGACCTCTGCTGATGTTATCAGAATTTGAATTCATTATTTCTTCACTTGAATCGCATCTTAGAGTGTGCTGAGGGCATTTTTATGTATATTAGGAGTTGGCACGTGCTAGAGTGGGTAATTGAATATTTGTGTGGTTTTCCCCTCTCCTCCCCTCCTCATCCCTTCCCACCCTCTTGTTGTTCAGATTTCAAACATATCTTCTTGATTTCCCTTTCTCGGTTTATGTTTTATTGTATATTTTTCCTTATTTCTGTCACAGAATGGCTTCGCTCATAACAGATGACCAAATTCGAGCTGAACTTGAACGGTAACTTGACGAAAAAGGAGAGGAAGGTAATAATGATGACGACAATTTGTTTGATGAAGAATGAAGTGAAGCCCTGGAAAATGATGACATTGTGCCTGACGAGTTTGATGCGCTGGCTGAAGACGAGGAAACCAAATTTGATATAAATCACGATGGTGAGAGAAATTTCGTTTTAGGTAAAGATGGAGAAGCTGTATAGACTGACAGACCATTGCGAAATATCAGGACCAGAGTTCCTGCAAGAAATTTGATCGTTCATTCACCAGGCGCAAAAGGTGAGGCTAAAAATGCTGTCACTGAAATAGATTTTTTCTCACTTTTTATAACTAATAAAATGGTGGAGAAAATTGTGCTTCACACCAACGAGAAAATTCAAAAACTGGCTATAAAATACCGATCTCGACTGTCATTCACTGGGCCAACCAACGCAGTTGAAATAAAAGGCCTTTTTTCTCTCATGATCTTCAGTGGTGTACTGAGAAATTCAAACTTGAAAGTTGACGATATGTACTGTCGTAAGTTTGGACCTCAAATATACTGGTGTGTGATGCCCCAAATGAGATTTGCATTCCTCCTGCGCGCATTGCGATTCGATTCACTGGCGACCCGGGATGCTCGAAACAGTAGATAAAACGTTGCTTAGTTTTAGGGGTAAATGCAAGTTCAAAATGTACATACCGTTAAAACCGGAAAAATATGGACTGAAGATTATAACGCTGTGTGATGCCAGAACATTTTATTTTTTGGGAGGAATTCCATATGTGGGAAAAGGTTCGATCACTCGAGAATCTGATGTACCAATCCCAGCTCAATATGCACTGCAGCTTACAAGAAACTTTCGAAACACAAATCGTAACATCACAGTTAACAACTGGTTCTGCTCGGTCCCCTTGGCAGAATTGTTATTGGAGAATAAGCTCACGTTGCACAGTGGGCCGGGAGGCCACTTATTTTGGCCAAAATTCATGATTTTGTCATATTTGCATAAAACTTGATGTAGAATGGTTTTCGGGGTCGCTGAAACTGAATTTGATGTCAAATTTTCATACTTCAAAATGGCGGATCCAATATGGCGGACTGAAATGCGAAACTTTGATGTATTTGCACCAAACTTGGTGTAATTGGGATTTCGGGGTCTCTGATACGAATTGTGATGTCGAAATTTTTTAATTCAAAATGGCGGATCCAATATGGCGGATCCAATATGGCGGACTAAAATGCAAAAATTGGATGTATTTGCACCAAACTTGATGGAAATGGGATTTCGGGTCTCTGATACGAAATTTGATATCGGCATTTTAAAATTTAAAATGACGGATCCAATATGGCGGACTAAAATGCGAGACTTTGATGTTTTTGCACCGAACTTGGTGTAAATGGGATTTCAGGGTGTCTGATACGAAATTTGATGTAAAACTTTCAATATTCAAAATGGCGGATCTGATATGGTGAGCTAAAATGCGAAAGGTTGATCTATTTGCATCAAACTTGGTGAGTATGGGTTTTCGGACTCAGTTTGGTATAAATTGGCATGAAACTCTGAAAAAACTGAAAACAATGGTGATTTTAGATATCGATGACCACAAAGCGACGAGAATGGAATATTTTTGTTTTAGCACGCTTGCAATCAGCCTACGGGAAGTGCAGTTTCCAGAGCCTACCACGTAGAGGTTGCAATGCGATTTCAGACCCCTTGATGCGGAGTGCTTATTTATTGTGAGTCCCCTTACCTCTCACGTATCGGGGTGCTTATTTATTGTGAGTCCCCTTGCCTCTCACGTATGGGGGTGCTTTATTTTCGTGAGCCCCCTCGCCTCTCACGTTTTAACAGCTAACGTCAGTCAGTGTGTAGTGTTCGATTATTCAATACCTATTTTAATCAAGTATCAAATTCTTCGTCTGACAATTGAAGCTCATCTAAGTGCTCAAATGTTTGTAAAAGTCCTGTGTTTTCACTGTTTTCAATTTCTTCTTTCGCATCCATATCTTCACTGTCATTGTTTGCATTAGAACTAGGGCAAATATTTGTATTGATTTCAGAAACAGCTAACAAATGTCTTAATTCTTGTGGAATCGACAAACATTTTTTCTTGTTAAGACGTGAATGAAGATTCACATTAGATATCTTAACATCTGATGTATCCATTAGTCTATAGAATACATCTGCTAACGTTACAGTGCGATTTATTTTTCTGCTGTGATGCTCTCT